>OOFE01003775.1:6411-21418 GCA_900323365.1 Monocentris japonica
CAGAAACAAGGTTACAGATAAGGACAGTGGTAGAGGCAAAAACATCAGAGCGTCTTTGTATGCTTATGTGGTGCATGTGTTTAGAGTATGTTTGTGTACATGCAGGTGTGTGTGAGTAATGCTTTGTTTGTGTTCTTCTACCATGTGTGTATTTGCATGCACGCAGGTGTGTACATGCATATGAATGTGTTTCCTGTTTTTGTTGTGTGTCTTAGTTTGCTAATGTTAGATGTGCCTTTACCTGTCATGGTGCATCAGCATGTTTACAATTTCCTTGAACAGGTCAGGCTGCTTTGGGCTAAAGAAGCCTCCTGCAATCTGGTCGATAGCCTGTTTCAGCTCAGGCAGGCGGTTGTAGTACTCTTCAGCACAGTATCTAAGCAAGACAGAAAATAAATACTTGCTCAATTACTACAGTTTCAGAATGGGAATACATGACTTTACAACCACACAGCTGGGTAGCTATTGAAAACAACCAATGTGAGGTTAATCTAACACAGCAAGATGGGTTGTTCATTGAACCAAGCAGGTTGGGTTGGGTTGAGTATTCAATCCAAATGATGAGTCACAGAAACTAGAATGGGTTGGGTTACATCTACCTCATAAATACTTGATCATTCAATCCAAATGTTGGCTGATGTTAACCAGTATGCTAGGTTAATTCTATCTCATGAATAGGTTATTATTTTCATGCTTCTTTACAGTAAAATCTATAAAAATGCCATTTCAGTAGATGACACATCTAGTTAAACAGTTCACTTACTTGGATATACAGGCCTACTTCAAAATACATTTAAGATTTGGTAATGCAAATCACGCAATGCATGCAATAATAAACATTTTTAAAGACAATGTTGGAAAAATATTTATTTTTCAAAAAACAATAACAATAGCAAGTTTTTTTCGATTCCAGAGCAGAGCCACTATTCAACTGGAATCAACAATATCAATAGTAACTATTTACAGGCAAGTATTGGGTTTCACACACCACTCCCAAACTCCGCCTTAAGAGAATGACTGACAGGTCGGTAGCCCATGAAAATGCAATCACATTGCATTTTCATTAAATCAGGAAAACGGCTTAAGAGCAAGGAAATTCAATTGCAAAAGGGGCCGCTGCTTCTCACTTTTTACATTTGAATTAACATTTGAATTTTGTTAACCACAAAGCCACAAATACAGTATATGAAAAAAAATCATATTGTGACACGGTGCTCTCCTCTTGGTTATGCAATTGTTGAAGAGTGGATGCCAACCAGTGCAGGAATGGCTTTGATTTTCTAAAAACATGAACCCAGGCTTTCCGTTCATACAGTGAGGTATCTATACCCCTTGTTTACCCAGCCATCCCTAAAATGGGTGTCTAAGCAACTCTGTCTCAATGCACTGTGTGGAGGCCAGAAGTATGGCCTAATCTGGGCCATTGCTTAAAGGAAACGCTGTGAAGGATGTCTGCTCTCCAGCAGACTACATACTACAGAGTAGTTTGGGCCAGAAAGTCAGTTTTTGAAAGGCAGAATTCTCAAAACCTTGCAAAGTAATTGTTGAGTCATTGGTATTGGTAACCTGATTCTCCTACTGCCGGGCTTGTTGGGAAGCGATTCTAAAGCCTCATACATTGCCTCATACATACCTCCCTGTTCTCCATCAACAGGGAAACGAAATGTAACAAAATGTAATGAGTTCAGACCTACAGGCTTGCAGCCACAATGAATCCAAACAAAGGAAGCAAAGCTTTGGCCCTGAGGGTTAGAACCCATAACTGTCAAACTTTACATGAGAGTGTGTGAGCAAATGTAGCAAAGTAGCTCTGCCTTAACTAAGACCTTGCAAGTAACTCCCTTCACCTGAGGGGATGTTTGCCTTCCCACCTGGACTGTTACATAATCAGTGTGACATAATTATTATTATGAAGACATTCATTGCTTCTGGTCTCTCCTCTTTTCCATCTTCCTTACCCTTTCTTGTCAAGCGCATCAACGTCATCCACCCTCATGCCGAAGATGAAGAGGTTTTCCTCACCAGCCTCCTCAGCCATCTCAACATTGGCTCCATCCATGGTACCGATGGTTAGAGCACCATTCAACATGAACTTCATGTTGCCAGTGCCAGAGGCCTCTGTGCCTGCTGTGGAGATCTGCTCTGACAGGTCAGCTGCAGGGACAGCTGGAAAAAGACAGAAACAGAGGCTTGATGACTCTAGTGTGTGTGTGTGTGTGTGTTTTATGCTGTGCATCAAATAGCCTCATTGATGACATTAAGGTTTTCTAACTTGACCTAAAGGGGCATGAAAAAGAAATGAAAATAGATAGAGAGACTGAGGAATGAATACGCTTGGGAGTAGACAGAGAGGCAGGGATGGGCAAAAGAGCAGTGAATGTACCTTTCTCAGCCAGTGTGACTCTGTAGTTCTCCAGAAAGATAACTTTGAGACGGTCTCCGACCACAGGGTCATTGTTGACCACCTCACCAATAGCTGTGATCAGACGAATGATCATCTTGGCAGTGTGGTAGCCAGGGGCAGCCTGCAAGGAAGGCACAGGTAGAGAGAGGCGTTTAAATATCACAATGATCTATGAGCTTAACTAATACCTGATGTAAGCAGACATAAATCAAAGTTTACAGTTGTGAATGTTTTTTCTATGCAAGCCAGTTAAGCCAGTAATGCGCAGTTAAACAACAAACCTTTCCTCCAATCATGATAGTTCTTGGAGTCCACTGCTTGTTGGGCTCCTTCTTGATGCCTGGGAGGGATATCAAGAGGAATCACAGGACTGAGGTGTGTGTTTGTGTGGGTGTGTGTGTTTGTGTGCGTGTGTGGTATGTCTTTCAGCTGGTGGTCTTGATATTTAGACATGTTCACACACTTTCTGTGAGAAACACGGAGGCCTATCCAAAGGGCTTAATGAATAGCAAAATTATTTTCAGACTAGACTGTAACAGACTGTAACAGACACATCAGACAAAATGTTTTTGTATCATTAATTGTCCTCAAATTATTTTGAACATCTGTAATATTTGAATTTAAGTAAATCATAAATTAGTGTAAAGGATTTAAAATGTGTAACATACTTACGGTTATAATAGGTGATAATGTGCAGACAGTTGAGAAGTTGTCTCTTATATTCATGGATTCTCTTAACCTGAATGTCGAACATGGAGTTGGGGTTGATCTTCACCTTGTAGTGCTCCTCCAGGTGCACAGAGAACTTCAACTTGTTCTCCTAAAATAGTAAAAGATAAACTACATTGCAAATTGCAATACAACATAAGTGTCAGGCAGAGTATACAAGCTGAACTACAGCTTTAGTAGTCATTTGTACATATCAGGATACATTTATTTGAATTTGAGTAAAACAATGCTAAAGAATCAGGTAATCACAATCAGATTAAACAATATGTGCAATGGGGCAGTGTTGTCCTGAGAATTTAAAGGGTCACATGCATAAGGAAACAAAGTGTTAGTGGGGAAGAAACTGCTATAAAGATCAAAAGTGGAGGTTTTGATAGACTGGTAGCATGTTGTCACTGACCACAAAAAACTGAGAGCACATTATGGAAAAGTACAGTATATGTATGTATAGTATATTCCATAGAAAATTGTAAAAGAGCAGGTTAAAATATTTTCTACTGCACATCTGTAAAAGGTTCCACAGCACAACAATGTGCATTCCTAATCGACAAATTGACTGCACGGTTAAGACAAAACAATCCATTAGTTACATCACCTGCTTGACTTTAGCAACATCACGAATGAACGCTTCATCGTTAATGTACTTCAGCAGACCCTTCAGCTGGTCAAGGTCGCGAATGAAGTCCTCTCCAATTCTCTAATAAACAAAAATTGAGAGAATGTGAAATTAGCATTACTATAGCAGTGTGTGAGTGTGTGTGTGTGTGTGTGTGTGTGTGTGTGTGTGTGTGTATAAAATATTGCCAACCTCAGCGATGACCTCAGCCAGGCCAGGGTTGCACATAACCAGCCAGCGGCGAGGAGTGATGCCATTGGTCTTGTTCTGGAACTTCTGTGGCTCCATTTCATAGAAGTCCTTGAAACTGCAAGCAGGGTGTAGCATCAATATCAGTAGACAGAGATGATGCAGCAGCCCATGAAATGACAGAAGCTGGGGATTTGTGAAACAGCCACAAATCATATGTATCTAGTAGCTTATGATTCTGGTGTTAATTGTGATTTACAACTACAGTGTTAGAGGCAAGTGTGTTTATTTCAGGGACATACATAGTAGCTTTGAGGATGTCAGAGTGTATCTGGGCCACACCGTTGACAGCATGGGAACCCACAATGCACAAATGGGCCATGTTGATCCTCTTTTGTCCACCCTCCTCAATGAGGGACATACGGCGCAGACGGTCACCATCACCAGGAAACTTAGCACTAACATTCTGAGCAGATAAAGGGAAAAGGAACAAAAATAACTCAAGAGTTATATTTCTCCCAATTTAGTTCTTTGCTGAATCAGAGAATTCCACTACCGTAGAAAGCGTATTAGTGCAACTTTCATGGAGATTGGATTTAATTAAAAATATCTTGCCATGCCAAAAGTATAAAGTTTGTTCCTATTCATCTTGACTTCTCATAGAGCACTGCACACATATTCAATTAGTAAAAGCAGGTTTTTACGATTATAACAAGCAGAATACATAAGGCAGGAATTATGATCCTGGGGAATGTTTGTAGTTCGGTCAGTAGGAGGTGCATGGCTGAGTGAATCCATTCTATGTACTCTCCTCAAATAACATAATTTCCCCCATTCATTTGATGCATATTTATTTAAGCTAGTCTTATAATTTACTTTGCAGAAGAACCAATCACAGCCCGTGTCAACCAATCGGTCAACCTCTCCTGCTCTGAATCTGCATTAGAATGCCAGTAGACCGAGGAAACTATAATATTGTGCAGGTCTAGCCCATCTAACTCCTTCCCATCTTTTTTAATTATGTCTTTTCACCAGATGCTGCAATGAAAAGCCAATCAAAATCATTCTGTTTTGTAATTCAAACACATGTATAGTATTTTGGCCCCATGCTGAGCTTTGAAATGAATCCTAGCATTGCACTGGGTTCTACAATGCGTAGATATTTATAATCAGGCAAGTATGTAACATAATCTGAAATGTTTTACTTCTTGTTTTTGATTAACTGTTTCTTTCAATGCATTCAATAGCTTTGCAAATATCTCATGTTTTTGTGCTGTTGCTTCTAAACAGAGTGCCCTCCTTTTTAAAATGGAGTCTCATACTGCTTTTACAAACACACCAGTATTTATGTTCCCTATGAAAGTTCCAACTTCTATTCATCCACACTTGGCATCATCTGAATTCATTGTTTGTAACAAGCCCCAAAATTATGCACCTCCCTCCCTACATGCCATTATGAGGCCTATGGTCAACCAGACAAATAAGAGTACAGAGGGTCACTCTATGTATTAGTGCTTAACCACAGAGTAGCATTAACAGTTCTAGCTTCTTGCACATGGTAGGGAGCCATGGGGATCAGAATATGTTGGATCAGAATATGTTGCAATGTGCACAACTAACCTCCAGGTGGCGACGGTTGATTTCATAGACAATTTCCAGGTGACGGGGGAGCAGGTGAGCAAACAGGTCAATGGGCCAGCGCTCCAGGGCCTCAGGAAGAACTGTGTGATTGGTGTAGGCACAGGTACGTACACAGATATCCCAGGCCTGAGCACCAGCAGGGAAAAACAGAAGAAAACCACATAACAACATAACAATGATTATACTGTATAAGGAGATGCTACTCACAATACGCTATTCAAAACAGAAATACACATATTTGAGCAATATTGTACATAATAAAATGTGCTATCATTTAACTTTGTGGTGGTGGTAAATCTGTTTATAAAAAATATAAATGAATCTGTTTTACACTAAAATGGTCTTTGTTGCCCCCTGTTGTTGTCATCTATGAAACACACTACTGCAAAAGAAACAGTGAAATATTTGCAATTATTGGTAATGAGAAGAATAAAAAAAAAACACTGAATGAAAAAAACTAAAAATATTGAGTTAAATTCAGCTGTGATATCAGGGTTGTTCTTCCTCACGTTGTCCCAGCCCAGTTTCTCCTCATCAACCAGCACCCTCATCAGCTCAGGAATAGCCATGGCAGGGTGAGTGTCATTCAGCTGGATGGCAACCTGTATGTGACATTCAATAACTTATTACTATTATTGACAATATAAAACCTGAGTACGCCATAAAATAGTTGGCAGATACATTTCAACCATCTTCATATGATGCAATATAATCTGTCTACAACCTGTTCAACTCACAAGTAGAGGTAACCCCCCCCCGCCCCCAAGCAATTTAAATGAGGAATACAGAGAACATCAGAACAAGTATTTTCATTTTTGACAGAAAACATTTTGTTTTGTTTTTCTCCTCACCTTGTCAGGCAATTTGCTGAAGTCTGTGCGAACAACCTCCCTGGAGCCAAACTTAGAGACCTTGAAACGACGGATGATGTCTTGCAGGGTAGCAGACACCACAAAGTACTCCTGCTTCAGACGCAGCTCCTTTCCCTCAAAGAACTGTGGATAAAGACACATATTTGTTTGTTTCTGTCCTGCATGCAGCCATAAATACTTTTTTGTTCATAAATGTTACATTTTGTATATCAGTGGTGGGTTTTTGCTCATGCCGAATTGAAATGTCTTCAGTTCAATAAAATACATATTAACTAAGCCTAATGTGGAATGAAAGATATGCATAACGTCCAACATCCATCTGTAATACACAGTTGTACGTGTGTGTGAGTGCACGTGTGCACTCTGTGTGTGTGTGAGTGTGTATATGTGTATGCATACACTGTATAAATGGACAGTTCTACTACCTGGAAGGTATTGATGGAAACAGGGTTGCAAACCCCATTACAATTCAGTGTTCATTTTTTTCTGTTGTCAAATAATGGAAAGGGACCATTTGCAAAACCTAATGAAAACCAAACCTAATTAGAAATAGTTGTTGTATAAAAATATACAAAACAATATTTAATCTCACATTTATTGAGCCCCAAATGGAGGCCCCAGAGGCCTTGGGACTGCCCATGCCCTCATCAGTGAGCAATTGTGTGTTAATTGGCAATGTTTTCATCTTGAATTGTGAATCATAAGATTTTCACCTTTTGCAGAGAGGTGAGGGAATACCCTCATTGCATTTCATTGTCCATTTGTGGTTTTGGCAGATTGGTTAAATAGACATTGTAAAAAAAAAGACATTGTTAATACAAATACTTAACAAAATAAAACAACAGATCATGTTGTTGTTGGATTATTCACTCTGTGTGTATTACTCACTGTATTATTCTTGCTGTGACATCTATAAGTTGCATGGCTCATAGGGGCAACAATGGACAAGATTCTGATCGCTTAGCATTTTGATGCTTTTATGTGCAGCTCCACGTGAATTCAAACAAACTTGGGATGGCAGGTCAGACGTAGCTTTTGAGCCTGTTCTCACATGCACAGAGAAGTATTATGAGAATTCACTTGAGTTAAAGCTCAAATTAGTTGGCTATCTCCCAAATCCTACTTCTTGAACTATCCCTCAGGGAGTCAGCAATTGGTGGCCAGGGCTTATATCAGATATAAAAGGCAGTTTCAGAGGCAGCCAAAAAGAGCAGCCAGTGTCCCAAGCTGAAGACAAAAGACACCAGCTGGGGCCCAAATTATGGAAATCCTTCTCTTAACTAAGTTAATATTATTATAATATGCTACCACTACTGGATCAGGCAGAGGAAATGGGAAGCCATACCATCCACAGCTGTTGGCATAGTTCTTCTTTTTTTAGTGTGACATAATGCAGTTGGTGAGCTGCCGTATCAAACCTGAATGACTCAACTCAACTGTTTCCTCTAAACCGGGTTCACATTTGTGCTCACCATTGTGCAATTACCAAGGGTGATGGATTATCCCATGAGTGTAGTTTTGGTAAATTAGAAGGCAATTTAGGCTCAGTTTCTTACATTGTCGTTGGGATACAGCACACGGGAGATGTTCTCAGCCAAGTTTCTGTCCAACACAGCCTGAATGTAGCCACCAACATTGACTGTCAGGGAAAATAAAATAAACATACTGAAACATTTTTTAACAGCTCTCAATTTGACAACCATGACATTCAAAAACCTTTGTCTCTGCCAGACACGTACAGTCTTTCAGGTTGAAATCGCAGGGGGCCTTAGCAGACCACAGCCTCATGGTGTTGACAATGTTGTTTCTGTAGCCAGGGATAGGAGTGTCATATGGCAGAGCCAACACTACCTGCCAACACAATCATAAGAAAATACATCTAAAATAGCTAGTAATGTTCAAATGATATGAAACCTCTTGACATCAACTTTTATATACAAAGAGAAAACTAAATATATATTATATCCATTTTTACCAGCATATTATCTGGGTATATTCAAATTGTATTTTCACCTGAGTGTCAACCCATTTCACACCATCAGGTTGATGCTCGGTTCTGCCATAGAAATGCACTGGACGCATGTACTCGGGACGCGCCTTCTCCCAGGGGTTGCCATAGCGCAGCCAATCATCAGCCTCCTCAACCTGGATATCATTGATATAGTAAAACAATTCAGTAGGTCACTTCAGGTGAGCTATAAGCTATATATATATATATATATATATAAAATGACAGGGAAATATTTCTGAAGGGATCATCAGGTAAAGGTAATGATGAAGGTGATGCATCCACCAATATTGAATCAAGGTGAATTTAAAAATGTTAGGAGCATAATCAAGAAAAGAGGTGGTATTATAACAGTAAAATAAATCTTAATTCAGCAGAGTTAAAATAAATAAGCAGCAGTCAATGAGAGTTGAAGAATTTCTAACCTGCCAGCCATTTTGGATTTTTTGGTTGAAGATACCAAACTCATAGCGAATACCATAGCCATAGGCGGCCAGACCCAGTGAAGCCATGGAATCAAGGAAACAGGCTGACAACCAGGAAGAGAAGGAGATGAAAAAAAAATCAACCTTAGACTAACTCAGCTCCTATGTAAAGCGTTAAATCATTTAAGTCAGACGAGTGCAAAAATGTATCAAATTTATCCAATAAAAGGGAGAAAAGCTGCTTACCAGCGAGACGGCCCAGGCCACCATTGCCCAGACCAGCATCTTCCTCCATGTCCTCCAGTTCCTCCATGTCAAGACCCAACTACAAGACAGGACAGGACAGGACAGGACAGGACAGAACAGAACATGATCCTTAACGCCTATTTTTACAGTAATAATCATAATTTGACAACGTGTCCTTGTCTCACCTGGTATGTGGCCTCGTCACAGGCGTTCTCCAGTGCAAGGTTCACCATGGTGTTTTGGAGGGTACGGCCCATGTAGAATTCTAGGGAGATGTAGTACACACGCTACAGTCGGGGGGGTGGGGGTAGGTGGGGGGAAAGGTATACCATGATGACAATAGAATGATTAGTAAATGTTCAGCCATTGATATTTAATGGAAAAAAATGCCTTATGAACAATGGGCGTGACAGAGATAATTGTGTCATGATATGAGACAGAGTTGTGAGGGACTGACATTCAATCCCAACGGTAGCATGATGGTTACACATTTGACAATGAAACAAAAACCCTGTGAAACTATATAGTAAATGTCAAGATGACATTCACCCCAGACTGTCGAGAAAATCTTTAGGTTTCATGATTTAGCTTCACAGTTGGGGGCATATAGAAATGAGCCACCTGAGCTTGGGTTTAGCCTTTGCCATTTAGTTTTTTTCTCTTTTGACGTGGGGGGGACAGACACACACTGAAGAGGTAAGGGAAGGGAGAGGGGAAGAGGTACTGGGGGACAGATAGCTTTGGGTATTACATAACACCCACATTTCGGCCAGGGCAAAAATAGCTCCTGTAGAGGTCGCTCTAAAGGTCAGCCTGAGCCTGATACCCATTCATTGTGAAATATCAGTCTGGAATCATAGGGGAAGTGGTACAGATGGGTGTGTAAAATAATAATTACAACTGCCGTATCACTAACAGCAGTGACTAACAGGATCTATTGAGTATTATGTTCTAAATCTTTCCTTACTACCACTGAAACCCTTGTGTCATTCCATGATACTTGATTTGGTAACAGCACTGTATTTCATAACTTTAAGTGAACTTACATACAAAGTCTAAACTCAGCTTAGGTGTCCTCCTTGCTTTAGGTTTCTATTTTGACCTTTGAGGGAATCACCTATGACCTTTCAGTCTAGAGCCCCGGAACAAGGTGATAGTTAATTCGAAGGTCAGAGGGTTTTTGAGGCAGACGTTGCATCCCACCCACCTTTGGTCATAGAAACTCTAAAACCTCTTCTAGTTTATTGTGTTAGTTTAGGGTCGTCCTGTTAAGATTAACACATATAGCTATATAGTGATTCTCTCTCTGTTGAGTAAGCGTAGGTGCGCCTTGAGATTTTCCTCCAATGTTAAGAAAATCACCCTTTGTTCACTAGAGTTATTAATGATCTTATCAAGAAACTTTTTTCCACTAAGTTAATGCAACTGAAGGCAAGTTTCATTCTGGTAGTTAATAGTGTTTCAACTGTTATTCATTGAAAATAAACACATTTAGTTTTTTTTGTTTTTTTAAGAGAAGTTATAGTATATGTGACTGTTTTGAACTTACACACTGACACCGTTAGATGCACTGCTCATATGACACAAGTGTAGGCTATGTGCTTTATGGCCGGGCATGATGGGAACAGAAGGTCATGGAGAGGTTTTACATTTCAACACAATATAGGTATGTCAGCGTGCCATTAGAGTGCAAAGAAGCCCTTGTGAAGTTGAAATGTCATGACATGACATTACACTGACATCAGATGGTTACTTGGTCGAGTATAGCTGTGCCACTTACAGCAGTTGTCTAAAGGCCAAAGGAAAACTCCCTACTTGAAACTGAAGTGGAAGAATATTAACACTCTTGCTCACATGAAAATGATTTGTTGCCATTATCTAATGTTTGCTTAATAACATACAATTTGTACAACACAGGGGTCATTCACGTGAACAGCTAAAACCGAGTTATGGCATAGAGTTAAGCTTAAGAGAGTAAACATTATGTATTAGAAAGGGCAGCAAGGCTAGAGAATATAGTACAGTTATAGCATGGCTGATGTAACAGACTCCTCCAGGAGTCCTGAAGGAGGGAAACATGCTCTTAGATCAAACATGAATGGCAACATCCACTACACTTGGGGAAACTATGATAAGCTCTATAATATTCACTATCATAAATCCAAGATAAGATGGAAAAAACCTTTCATCTGCATACGAAAATAAAACATTTTAAGTAAATATTAACTATACTGTAAACCTTTTTTGAGTTCCTGCAGTTGGTGTAGAAACAAATTTAACTTACTTTGGGATCTTTCTCATAGTAGTGCTGTTGGGTTCTGATCCACTTGCCAACCAAGTGGTCACGCACGGTGTGAGCAAGAGCAAAGTAGTAATCCCTTTTTGTTGCCACATTTCGGTCCTTGACCAGTGTAAAGTGGAGATGCCTGTTGAAATTTTGCTTGAGATCTGCAACATTTTCAACACCGGCAAGGCCTCTCACTGAAATCTGTTTCTTCTTGTCGTGGTCTGACAATGGTTTTGACATGGTGACACAACTAGTTGCAGTTCAGGGCTCCGACACTGGCTACCTTGAATGTAAACAGTGAGACAGCAGGCAGGCACACACCACCAAGTCAAGACACAGCAAGAAAGGCACCCGCACCATAAGGTCTTGGTCAGCAATTTAAAGGCGTAACTATGAATATTGAGTAGAGGGAGGAGCACATGGTGCATATCGGGTAGAGGGAGGAGCACATGGTGCATATCGGGTAGAGGGAGGAGCACATGGTGTATATCGGGTAGAGGGAGGAGCACATGGTGTATATTGGGTAGAGGGAGGAGCACATGGTGTATATCGGGTAGAGGGAGGAGCACATGGTGTATATCGGGTTGAGGGTGGAGCACATGGTGTATATCGGGTAGAGGGAGGAGCACATGGTGTACATTGGGTAGAGGGTAGAGGGTGGAGCACATGGTGTATATCGGGTTGAGGGTGGAGCATATAGAGGTTATTACTGTTCAATTATGTGACACAGGAATATCCCAGGACACTGTTCTTGGATCCACAACCTCAAATCCACATCATAACACGGCATTTTAGTGGAGACTAAGAATGGTTCTAACACTTTCAATTCAATTCATAAATTGAATTTTAAAATTGTTTTTTGTTTGTTTGTTTTTTACACATTTCTGCTAATTAGTGATAACATCAGGTTAACATCAGTAAAAATAGTCAGAGTTAAGCTCTCATTAATATTACAGTAACTACTCTGTCTAATTCATTACTCAAAGCTCTCTCATCTTTTCAGGTTTCCAATTTGATTTAGACTGGTAATAATTGATTCATAATTGTTATTTAATCATGGAATAATTGAATGAATAATAGTTTTTTATTCGTCCTAATTTATCGAGGCAATATGGAAGCTATGAATCTTCCATAGAAAAGAGAAGAAAAGAGACGATAACCAGCATTTTTTTTAAGATATGAATTATCTGTTCGTTTCCTCTGTCATTTTTAGTGTATGCATTTGCCTGCTGCTTAGAGGGGTGAATGAATATCACATTTACAAAATTAACAACCCACAATGATCTGAGTGTTGTCTCTCTCATTTTAGATATAATAATGTATAATTGCTTGAAATAAAATCAGAACTTTTCACTCTCCTTTTTATTTGGCATAGCTGGCAGGACTGCCCTGACCAGCAGATGGCAACGAGATATTATATGTCAGAGATGCATTTATGCATTGTAAGCATGGCAAAATCAACTAACAATCATATTGTAGGGTGGTACCACAAGACGTTTTGGTATTTTCAATTTATATTGCCGACTCTGTGTTATGACAACATAGCATGGTGGCCTGCTGTTGCCCCAGTCACTCTCTCATCGTCCATCTCTGGATGAAGTCTCACTGGTGCCCCTAGACTGGCCTGAAACCAAAACAGCAGCATTGCTCCTTTTTACATTTCCATTCTAGTGTATAAAACTTGATTTAAATCCAACTCTTGTTGTTCCTGTTTCATAGCAGCATTTTTCTAAGAAAAAGGTAGTTTTTTACCAAGGGTCAAGAATCTGCTTCTAGATCATAGCCCTCATGAGAGTCTGGATACATAACAGACACAAAATCAGATGCACAGGCTACTAAAATCCACTCTATTTTCAGTTATCACTCTGGCAAGCCAAACTATCATGAAGTCCTGACCTATAAATAGTAACTCTGACCCAGTCCCAAAGGCCATGATATTTGAAAGGCATGTCTTGTTAATGTCAGCAAGAGCCGGCAGACAACACTAGTATCTTGCAATGAACTGAGTAGGACCACAGCATAAGGGGCAAGGCAATGTTTGGATTGCTGCTTTTGGATTGAAATTGGTTAAAAGCTGGTTGAAAGGGTGATTTGTTCTTAACTGTATTGGTTTCTTCTATGAATGTTGACAGGAAAAGTATTGGGAGTAAAATGATCATGTCTTCCTAACCATTTGCATGATTGACCCCGAGATGCAGAAGGAAAAAAAAATCAAATACTGCTGCTGTCAAGCAACAGATAGACAGGAAGCAATTAGAAATCGAGTTGCAAGAGATAGTTGAAGTGGTTGGTGACACTTCCAGACGAAGCCTGCATCATTTGAAGAATTTGTAGAATTCGGTTTCCACCCTTTCCTATGATACTTTTAAGCTACATGCTAAATGACCCCCAGAACCATCAAACAACAGATGACAGAGACTGAAGCTGACATGCCCCTGATTTGCTAATTATGATGAGCAAACATCATTACATGTTTTATATGTCACATGGCTGTTCTGTCATCACAACAATTCAAGACAACGCAAAATGCATTGATGGAAATTGTGAAAAAAGAACATAACCCTTGATATGAAGACAAATTTTCAACAGCAAATGAAATTGTAGCAACTGACCCAGGATCATAGGCAAGTACAATGTGACAAGGATCTTTTTTCATCAAGCTACTGTCAAAGCAAAGCAAGAAAGTAACAGCTGGGATGTGAATCTGTCTATCTAGCTATACATCTATCTACCAGGTGTAGATAGACTGTATACCGGGTGTTCCCGGTATGCAGTGGTTAGTACATACCTACCAAAAGTGGTCCAAGGAAGGACAACCGGTGAACCAGCGACAGGGTCATGGGCGCCCAAGGCTCATTGATGTGTGTGAGGAGCGAAGGCTAGCCCGTCTGGTCCGATCCCACAGAAGAGCTGAAGTAGCTCAAATTGCTGAAAAAGTTGCTGGCTATGACAGAAAGGTGTCAGAACACACAGTGTATCGCAGCTTGCTGCGTATGGGGTTGCGTAGCCGCAGACCAGTCAGAGTGCCCATGCTGACCCCTGTCCACTGCCAAAAGCGCCTGCAATGGGCACCTGAGCGTGAGAACTGGACCGTGGAGCAATGGAAGAAGGTGGCCTGGTCTGATGAATCACGTTTTCTTTTACATCATGTGGACGGCCGGGTGCGTGTGCGTCGTGTACCTGGGGAAGAGATGGCACCAGAATGCACTATGGGAAGAAGGCAAGCCGGCAGAGACAGTGTGATGCTCTGGGCAATGTTCTGCTGGGAAACCTTGGGTCCTGGCATTCATGTGGATGCTACTTCGACACGTACCACCTACCTAAACATTGTTGCAGACCAAGTACACCCCCTCATGGCAACGGTATTCCCTGATGGCAGTGGCCTCTTTCAGCAGGATAATGTGCCCTGCCACACTGCAAAAATTGTTCAGGAATGGTTTGAGGAACATGACAAAGAGTTCAAGGTGTTGACTTGGCCTCCAAATTCCCCAGATCTCAATCCGATTGAGCATCTGTGGGATGTACTGGAAAAACAAGTCCGATCCATGGAGGCCCCACCTCGCAACTTACAGGACTTACAGGATGTCTGT
>OOFE01003779.1:8748-18870 GCA_900323365.1 Monocentris japonica
ACACGAACGGTGTGTGTGTCACATGAACGTTACCTGGACGGTGGCTGGACGCTTGTTTTGTTTTTGAGGTGACAATACTGGCAAACGTTGCTAGGTTTATCTTCGCACCAAGCCAACTAACTTATCTTCTTCTCGACAAGAGATTGACAAGGTTATCCTTGGCCAGATAATCCTCTGTTCGTGTGCAAGCTAACGTTAGCGGTGTCAGAGTATATCCTTCTTGGCACCGGAGCTGCTAGTTACGATTAGCTAACGTTAATCGCTCGGTCCTCCGGTCCAGACAACCCCAAAAAGCGCCCGCTTCTTTTTCTTCCGCTCGCTCGATCTTCTCAACATAAGGTCCTCCTGAACAATAATGACGTTATTTCATTCAAAACGTTGAAATCTATACTACACAACGCTGACATAGGCAATGTTAGCAAAGCTCTATATTTAACTCAATTCGCGCCTGATGTCTGTGCTCGTTTGCGAAACGGTTCACAAGGATGCCGCTTGTATTTGATACATCGTATTCACTGCTTTAGTCACTTGGGTTGTTGTCTTCGGCTTCTAAGGGAAGGCGAGGCGGTAATTGACAGGTATGTGAACCAATAGTCAAGAGGTGGGGAAAACGAGCCCACCAATAGTAAGAAGTAATGATATTTATGGGTGTTTTTTTGTCGAAACTGCAGAGTGATGACGTAATGCTTTGATTGACTCAGTAGAAAGCCTATTGGACATTACTATTGCAAGGCAGCGCCAAATCAGCATCGCTCAAGGCGTTTCCTATTCTGTATTGAATGACGTCATTGGCATACATTTGTTTTAGTAAATATAAATTAAGTAAAATTAATTTTATAAAATTGCGCTAGTATTCAAAATAATGTTGAAGATCTGTATTTTTGTCAGTTCTTTGTTTCACTTTGCTTTTCCGCTGTCAAGAAAAGCGGAGGGTTCAAATTCTGACCTTAGTGACGTCTCACAAATTGCCCACAATTCTTCCGGGTTAGCGTTTAGCATGCCTTGTGTCAGCAAACTTTAAATGTTTTATTTTTAAAGCATACGTACCTAAACAAATAAAATGAGTTCTCAAAAAGGTAACGTATCTCGGTCGCGGGGTCAGAAGCATCAAAACGCCATTGCTTTCAAAAATGACAAATACGGAGCGAATGTGCAAGTGAAGGTATGTAAATTGGCTAGAAATAACGTTAATAGTCGCGTGGTTAGCCAGCCTACCGAGGTAACGTTACTTGGCGAACTATTGAATAGCTTAGATATTGTGCATACATTACATAGTCACCCAGCACATGTTTACAATCGAGTCATTAACTAATGGCTATCCTTTTAGTCTGTCGGTTGGCATACGTTGGTGAATTAGTAATATATGTACATAGCCTATCCCTCAAATTATTATTATTTTTACATTTATTTATGTTATGTCTGTGCTCTTAATTGTCTGTGATCTTAATTGTAGAAGGCAAAATCAAAGATCCATGATGCCCTCTGCCAACGTTGCAAGGATGTTCTGGAGTGGAAAGTCAAGTACAACAAGTACAAGTCACTAACACAGCCTCGAAAATGGTGAGTTCACTTGTGCACATGCAATGCAGACAATATCCTTTCTGCTGTCGTATTACTGCTCGAAAGAAAGGGTCTACCCACATCTTCAATTATCTGTTATGTTGCAAAAATGGGAGGGAGGTGCTGTGATGGCAAATTATGTCTGTTCATAATCAGGGCCATTTGGAGTGTGAGTGTGTGTGTGTGTGTGTACACCCACACATGTGTGTTTTGTTTTTTCTTATTTCAGTGTAAAGTGTTTAGAAAAAACTGTGAAGGATGCGTATCACATCATTTGTAAGCCCTGCTCCCTCCAGCTAGAGCTCTGTGCCAAGTGTGGGAAGAACGAGGACATCGTAATTCCGTGAGTGCTCGTGTGTGTGTGTGTGTGTGAGAGAGAGAGAGAGAGAGAGAGAGAGATTATATGACTTTCCTCTTTTTTTGTGTGTGTGAGAGATGCCATATAGTGGGCTAAGCTGACAGGCGTTGCTGGGGAACAGGGGTCTCTGATTCAAGAACATGGTTAATGGCTCTGAAGTCAGTGTGTTCTGACCTCACATAAATGAGCTATTGCTGTTACTGTTTGCTAGGTTAAAAAAGTACCTCTATTTAATGTAGCATGTAACAACTGCATAGTATTGTAATTCTCCACGTTACTATCAATGCTTTGAAAAGAGCCCGTTCATATCACAATGTGTATTCATGTTGGATACAGATTAAATGGGTAAAAAAAAATGTGGTACTTGTGCTCTGTATCTGGAGGGAGGAAGAAATATATTTTTCTTTTCATGAAGCCAGATATCTTTGCATGTTCGCTCACTGTACATCAATGGGTTTTCTATTACAAGTGTGCCATCCTGTGGGCATGAGATGCATTACGACTGATTCTTGTTCTCAGCATTTTCACTTTATTCTTTTACATCTCTATTCCATGCCTTCCTCACAGATTGGCTCCATTCACATTTTCTGCATCCCTTTCCTCTATGATCTTCTTGATCTTTCTGGGCAAAGTCTGAGAGGGAGGTCAAGGAGGAATTTATTTTATTTGGCATCATAGGACAACAAGATGCCAGTTTACACTTGGTCTCATTTTGTGTTTATCTCACTGTGTAGGGTAAACTCTCAAAAAGTGGATCAAAAAGAGCAGGAAGAAGAGGGCAATGAAAAGATGAAAGGGTGTGGACAAAGGAAGGAGGACTTGAATGACTTGGACAGTAGTGATGATGATGACTTTGGAGGTGATGATGATGAAGAGTGACACTGACTCAGGACCTGAGAAGACACACAACAAGGCTGCTGTGCTCCCTAACAGATCCCGGGTCAGCATCAAAGACTAAAGACAATGGGTGGGTGCCATTTAATGGCCTAGGTGGATTTTTTACATCAGAATATTTCTGACAGGGCATTTTAAAGCTCCTTTTTGCTGGTTTGTCACGGGAGCATAAGTCAAATGTCAGCATAAAATGCAAACCTCTTGAACTGAAGTTCACTGAATGCTTTAAATGGTTTTAGTTGGTTGTTTATCCAGTTTAATTTTGAATGGTTTCTATCTGAAGAACCTGAAATGCTGTAAATTGGATCTTGTTGTATTATACAATATACAGCTTACTCACAAGTGTGCAATGTCAAATGGCCACTGTGCTATTAAATGCATTTTATCATACATTTTTGTTATCTAAGTGAACTGCAATTAAAACCTGTACATTATGGATATTATGAACGTCACTGAATGTACAATCTATCTCTAGGATGGGTTCACAGGAGGTTGAGCATCACCATGGTACATCGATAAGAATGTAGGAGGGACAACTGATGTTTCCGTTTAAGCCATTTATTGCCACTGTGCACACATGTAGAGCAATAGGAGGTGATGAGGCTTGACGATTATGGTATACATGATAAACAGAAAAACACAAGAATTACAATACGGTTAACCAATGTATAACATCACACTTAACAATTAGGTACCTAACAGACAATGAATATTAGTACACTAACCAAGGGGGTGAGGGGTAGGCCTACCACTGCTGAAATCTAGAGTACTAGAGAAACATTCATTTAGCAATTACATAAGAAATTCAACATTCTAAAGTAGGTTATAAGGATTATTGCATTTCCTTAACTACAATTAACAAATCATGTGCACTGCTCACTTACACACAATATTATATCTGTACTCTCAAGGCAAACAGACAAGGTGACGATTATAGCATTTACCACTATATACTGGTCAAGTATTCGATCACATCCTAATCTACAAATAGCCATTAAAGTACAGCAACATATGAAGAAAGCAGTAACTCACTTTATCACACATAACCATAGGTGTGTATCTGAATCACAGGGACAGAGGGCCCTCACATGTGGTTTGTGTTGCTGCCAGCCAGAACAAAGGAAATGGGCGGGACATATAGAGTAGACTATTGATTAGGATTAAGTGAGGTCAGGTGAAAATGGGCGGATCCACGCCATGGAAATAGGCGGAGGGTTGCTGAATAGTATGGCTCTAGTCTACAGCTGCCCCCAAATCCTATAGGGATTTGCACTCTCGAGTCATACTAGGGAGAGTGATTTGGGGGGTCATCAGGAATTGCAGGAAGCTTAATCAGCTAGGAAATTGGGCGGATATAGGGCTTGTTCCCTACCATCACTTCAGCCGTCCTGACATGGCCATCCTTATTTGGGAATACCTTTGTAATGCGACCGACAAGCCATAGAGCCCTCGGGGATTGCGGATCCATGATCATAACAACTGTATTAACCTGCATATCCTCCTTGTGGGTTTGCCACTTCTGCCTGCCTTGAAGGTGGGGAAGATAATGATAAAATGAGACTAGAAGTTATCGGCCAACACTTGGCTATGACACCACTGCTGGCGACTAAGGAGTTCAGAGCTCGGATAAGAGACCAGAGGCAGAGAGGAGTCTCGCCGCCCCATCAGAACAAGATTCGGGGTCGCAGTGTCAAGATCTGCAATATCCAAGGAGACACGGCCAAGAGACTTGGAGATGAAGATATTTTCAACCTCTATCAACAGGGTGTGCAGGACTTCTGCAGTGACCAGTTGGGTGCCAAGGGAGCTTTGCAAGGCCTGTTTGACAGAACGAATTTCATGTTCCCACATTCCTCCAAAATGAGGGGCATGTGGGGGGTTGAAATGAAATCGAATCCTTTATTTCTCAAGTTGAACTTGGAGGGATGGACTAAGTGCTATTAAGGCCTCCCTAATTTCCTGATCTCCTCCCTTGAAATTGGTGCCCTGGTTTGACCAGAGTTCAAAGGGAGTGCCCCTACAGGCGGTTAAACGGCGGAGGGCCATGAAAAAGGAATCTGTATCAAGACTACAAAGGAGATCCAGGTGCACACAGCGAGTTGTCAAAAACTTGAATATAATGCCCCGTTGTTTCTCAGTCCGACGTCCAAGCTTGACATTATATGGTCCAAAACAATCCATTCCCGTTGAAGAGTGAGTAGGCGACTATTTGACAGTAGGGGTCTCTGAGCCTGGGCGAGATCTTCTCCAAAGCTATCCATCTGTGCCTGTCTCAGATTTTCTATTTTAACCTGAAGATAATCAGCTGCTGTGGGGGTTACATGAGCATCTGGAGAATGTTTCAACTGGGACTGAAGCATCAAGGAGGGCTTGGTAAGTTTCGTAAGGGCTGAAATCTGGGACAGACCTAATGGTGGCAACTTCCTCACAAAAGGAAGGCTTAATTTTGAGCTGTTGACTGTATTGACATACCTCCAGTCTTGGCAGTTAGTAAGTTCTTGTATCTCGGACACACTGGTACCAGCAAACACCTTAAAGTGGCATGAATCTGCCTGCAACCAAGCAAGTACAGTGGTTGAATCTGACCAAAGCATGGTACATCTAATAGAGTCAGTTCTGTTCTGAGGAGGTCACAAAGACGAGCACCAACTAGCACTGCACAGAGCTCTAATCAAGCAAGCAAGAAGGACACTTGGACTTGCTCCCTTTCATCCTCCGACCGAAGATATGCAACTGCTCCATAAGCTGATTCCGATGCATCACAGAATATGCGAAGGTCTTGTTTAGAGGGGGGGGGACGCTGATAGACATGTAGCATCGAGGCATAGTTACTGTGGGTAGAATTGACAGTTCGTCCTTCCGGGTGTTCCATGCAGAGAGTAGATCAGAGGGTAATAGGGGGTCATCCCATTCCCGTCACTTGTCTCACAGCTGCTGAATCAGGACCTTTGCTCTGGTGGTGTAAAGGATAAGGTACTCTATGGGGTCATAAAGGCTGGCAAGGACATGGTAAATGTACCGCATAGTTGTGGTGGATGATTCTGTTGCCTGACCTCTGTAACCGAGGCAATCTGTTTGGCAGTTCCACTGGAGCCCAACAGTGCATTCTGTCAGGGGCATAGTGTCTTTGGAGAGCCAGAACTCACTGTTCTTAGATCTTGCGTCAGGTGGTAAATTGACTGATGACCATCGGGTCATTACTAGCCCACTGATGAATGTTGAAACCTCCAGAAGACAGAATTGACCTCAGCTGATCAAGAGTCTGTCGGGCCATGGCAACTGTGGGGAAGCTTTGAAGGCAGTTGTCAACGTAGAATCCCCTTTCCACTGAATGGTGCACTGGATCATTTGGCTGAGTATGACTTTCAATGTGTCTTTGAAGGGCAAAGGTAGCGCAGCAGGGGCTACAAGTAGTCCCAAAGGGCAGGACTTGCCATTCGTAGATGGATGGAGGGTCAGGAGCCGAACCTGATGAAACATGCTCTTTAGATCGCCACTGATGGTGACAGCATGTTCTCGAAAGTGAAGTAAAACTCCAAGGAGGGAAGGCCCCAAGGCAGGTCCAGGTAGTAAGGTCTTATTCAAGTTTTGGCCTTTATATTCAACAAACAGTCTAAGACAAGACGATTCTTTGCATTATGGGTCACCATGTGATGAGGTATACCATGCCTCTGGGAAGTCTTCAATTTCCTCTGTGGTAAGCCTTTTCACATGACCTGCCTGTTCAAGCTTAGAGACCTCAGTGTTACAGGCTGCCACTTTCTTTGGATCCTTGGCCAACTTGGATTCAATGGCATGCAGTCAAGCCATCGCAGCCTGTGGAGGAGCATTCAAGGGAGGTGTCTCTGGTATCCTTAAGAGAGGTGTGGCATAGCGATAGACTCCATCCACCAAGACTCTCTTTGGTTGCCTCAAGTTCACTGCCTGGTTATCCAGCTTGGACCGGGTGGCTGCTCTTTCGTTTCGATGGGGAACTGCATCCAATTGCCAGAGCCTTTCCACATTTTGGTACAACTCATTAGATTGAGAGGTGATGGAGATATGGAAGCACTTGGCAACAGAAGGGAGAGGTACCATCTCTCTTGTTGGACCATGCAGTGTCCAGCCAAGGTGAGTCTGAGGGCATGACCATCTGGTCTGTAGCACCTGGATCAGCCAGCAGGGGGTGCTGCAGCTCCTCTGGAGGAGTAGAAGGATCTGGGCTGTAAGGGAAGGGGGGGATGAGAAGACGCAGGCTGATAAAAGACTGGAGGATGAGATTGCATCGAAGGATGGGAAGGTGAAAGATTAGACGAAACCAGCTGTTGTTGAGGGATTGGAAGATGCAAAAGCATGGAGGAATGGGAGACTGAAGGATGAGAAGACACAGGCCGGTGAAGGACCGAATAATGCGAGGAGACTGGTTGGTGATGGGCTGAAGGAGGAGGGTGATTTTGTGGGTAAAGGGGAAGGGGGGCTAACTGCGTGGGCTCTGATGGTACATTTTCACTATGAGGGTTTCTGGGCTGGGCCAAAGCTACTGCTGCAGGTTCATGGCGGATAGCTGGTGGGACTGGGGGTGACCCAACTGGAGTCTGATTGGGTTCACGAGGGTAGTTGTCTAGCAGTGGGTGCGATTCATTTCGGTGACTGGTCAAGGAAGAGTAGCTGCTTCCTGGGCTGGAAGCTCCATGAGGCACTGCAGTATCTCTCCTTGCTGCTTTACCATTGTCACCATTTCAAATAGCTGTTTAATGATGTCAGCTTGGTTGAGTTCTGGAATGCCATCTCAGTCTCTGGTAGCAGATGTAGAAGGCGGTTGGGTTCCACTAGTGCCTATTCACCTATTCTATACTGAATATATACTGAATATGTATACACCATCAGCCATAACATTAAAACCACTGACGGGTGAAGTGAATAACATTGATTATCTCGTTACAATGGCACCTGTCAAAGGGTGGGATATATTGGGAAGCAAGTGAACAGTCAGTTAACAGTCAGTGAAGTTGATGTCTTGGAAGCAGGAAAAATGGGCAAGCGTAAGGATCTGAGTGACTTTGACAAGGGCCAAATTGTGATGGCTAGACGACTGGGTCAGAGCATCTCCAAGACGGCAGGTCTTGTGGGGTGTTCCCGGTATGCAGTGGTTGGTACCTGCCAAAAGTAGGCCAAGGAAGGACAACCGGTGAACCAGCGACAGGGTCATGGGCACCCAAGGCTCACTGATGCGCGTGGGGAGCGAAGGTCTGTTTATAAAAAAAGCAGAGACATCCACACACATGCCCTGACAGGATGTAGAGTGTGCGAAAGAGAGAAGTTAATGTTTGCCTATAGCTAGCCTTCACGCTTCTCAGCACTGGATGATCTGAAGTTACACGGGGGAAGTTACAACATGTGTTGGTGTCTTCCCAGATGTGTCATCATTCATCATGTGGGGCTTACAAAATCAAAGTAATGTGGAAATGTTCCAGCTCCTACTTCCTCATAAGCATATGTGATCAAAAATGGATGGCTCAATCACTAGGTTGTGCTTATATTTAGTGCCTCATGTATTCCTCACATGGCTTTCTTCTGCTTACTTGAATTACTCATGACTGAAAGTTCAAAGACCTGACACTATGTTGACAAAGCTGGGGGAATCCCTGGACTATGTAGTCTATTGGTTCCCAGCCTAGTGCTTGTGATGTGTGCCACCTGTAGTGGCAGTTAAATCAATGTCATACTGTACGATATGCTTATAACTACAGGTCAGGGATTGTATTTAGTGCAGTTCTCTGAAAATTAATTCTAATCCTATGTTGCTGACCAAGAACTTTGCTTTGCATTGCTAATGCAGACTGAAGCCATAACTGATTTCATAATATTATTTTGCTTGATGGTGTTTAGTCTAGACAATGCAGCTATCAACTTGGCTAGGCATACCTGTATTCATAATAGAAACAGGCCAAACATTGCAGTGCAACGTATAAAGCTGTAGTCTAAGTTCCCGCATTCCATTCTGACCACAGCAGCACCCTGCCCCTACAATTGTGTGCAATCAAGTACCAAAGTCACCCCTCTTGGGTACACTTTGGGTAAACCATGCGCTTTTATGTTCCCTGGGCTGGGCTTTGACTATTAGGTATGAAAGTACATTGTGGCAAAACATTGATAAAATGTGAGGGGAGGGTGGGTGGATGAGTAACTCTTGAGAGATTTAAAACTTATTGGAGCCTCTAGCTCTATTTTGGGGCTTCAGCTTCAGTTAGGGTTATTTCATTAACAAAGAGATAAATCAGATATCAAATGGAGAATTGTGTTGCTTATTGATTTTGTAGCAGTTTAAGTTGAGTTGATTAAAGTTGATAACTGTAGAAAAACCCGGTATTCACCCTTGTAGTTCAATTTGATTCTATGATTGTTTCTTTAAGGCAGCTGAGACTGATCAGTGTAAACAATATGCAAATATAGCTGCTGGCTGCAATGTGGCAGGTTAGGAAGAGCTTAGCCCTTTAGCAGGGTGTAGTCACAAGTTTAACAGGTTATGAACTTGGTCAAAGCTTTAGGACAATAACAATGTACAGCATTCTCATTCATAGAACTCTACACATGGCTTCAAATGGTGTTTCTATTTGCAAAGAAATGTATAACTTAAACTCAGTGCTGTGTAATGATAATTGAGCATGATCAGATTTGATGACCATTGTTCCTTCTTGTGAAAGGGATATACAAATTCATTGATAAATACATTTGACATTATATCTCATCCTAAATGGTTGTTGGTTGTCTTACATATTATATTTACATATAAAGCATATTGTGTCTATGCCTTTTGACAAAAGGATAAATGTGTGTTCTGTTTGGTTTTAGGTTTTCCTTTTATTTTCCTCATACTGATAATTGATCAAATGTTGCTGTGCAAGGTGTATTGCATTTTGTTTTGTTTTTTTAAATTACAATAGTGTCTTGTGAAAAGTACTTTCAAAAGTTATTACATTATATATTACCTACAGAATGACATGGCTGATGAAATGTTTGAAATGTTATATACACACCGTGCCGCCAAAACAGCTCTGACCCGTCGAGGCATGGACTCCACAAGACCTCTGAAGGTGTCCTGTGGTATCTGGCAACAAGACATTAGCAGCAGATCCTGTAAATTGCAAGGTGGGGCCTCCATGGATCGCTCGATAGATGCGTGATCGGATTGAGATCTGGGGAATTTGGAGGCCAAGTCAACACCTTGAACTCTTTGTCATGTTCCTCAAACCAGTCCTGAACAATTTTTTTGCAGTGTGGCAGGGCGCATTATCCTGCTGAAAGAGGCCACTGCCATCAGGTGCCATCTC
>OOFE01003780.1:296-11743 GCA_900323365.1 Monocentris japonica
CCTGGGGCTCACTGTGTTCATGGACAGAATGTGAAGAAAACATGGCAGGGGAATTGCCAGCTCATAAATGTGAGTATAACCGTAACATAAACTCCAGGATGGATGTCAGGTGAAATATGAGTATGATATTCATATTTTGCGCTGGATGTGCGTTTGATTGGCTGTGAGGCGCGTTGCGGGTTTGGGCTACGGCATACTCCTCAACAGCAGGCGTCAGGATGATGGAGTGGCAAATAAAGTGACCCAAATGGCCTCCACTCGCTCCCTAGCTCCCCCCACTCGTTTCCTCCAAGTTACTTCCTGGTAGGAGAGGAGTGGGAGTGAGGGAGGGGAGGAAAGGAGTGGTGGGAAAAGCTTGTGCACACCTGGTCTCAGACAAAAACAATGATAACGTACTATATATCTTTATTCTTTTAAGTGAGTTGTGTATTGTAGCTTGAAGTCGGAGCTCAGCCAGTTTGGATGTAAAGTCATCACAAGTAACCACATAATGACGGGATTGAGTCAGTTCCCTCTCTTTCTCCCCTCCCTCTCTTCCTTCCTACTCTTTCTTCTCCTCCATCCATCTCTCTCCCCTCCTTTCTGTCCTCGGTTCTCTCCCCTCTCCTCCCTCCCTGTCCTCCTCTCTCTCTAGGGTTTTGACGGAGCTGGTAAGCAAGATGAGAGACATGCAGATGGACAAGACGGAGCTGGGCTGCCTCCGAGCCATCATCCTCTTCAACCCAGGTACACACACACACATATACACACATACACACTCACACATACACACTCACACATACACACTCAGGGTTTCTGCAGGCCCTTAGAGTATTTACATTTTTAAGACTCATGAAAACTGTGAATATAACGGTAGAAAGACCCTTTCTTCGTTCGTTCTGTCTAGATACAGAGCCTCGTCTTCATGCCTCTCTGAAAGAAGACTCAGTGATACAGGCATTTTCAACTGATATGTGTTTTATCTGCAGCTGGATGTGCGCATTATACCCGATGTCTCCCCAGGCGGGACGTCCCACACAAATTAAGATGATTAGGATTACAGCTCCAGATTTTTATTCTCCCCAGAAGCTTAAATAAATAAATAAAAAAAGCTTCCACAGAACCCCAGGTTCTTGAAAAGGTTCTACGTGTGGCATTTTAACAGCAATAAATCATTAGCACATTACTGTAAGACAGCGTTGTTTTATGTTTTATGTTGCGTGGCACCGGGGCGGATTTTGAGGGAATGTAGATGTAGTCTTCATTTTGAGAAACACAACCTGCTACATGCGACACCTTTAAGAAAAGAGGAAGTTACACAGGCTCCCGACGCTACAAAGTGGATTTCTATGTCTTGAGAAGTTTGATTGTGTTGAACACCAGCCACAATCTTCACATTCAGTGGAGAAATGAACGTCTGGAAGAATGAAGGAATTTAGAAATGTAAACTGTTGACTCCTTTACAGAGGGAATTTAAAAGTTCCTTGTTTTTAGATGCCAAGGGCCTGTCCAGCCCCAGCGAGGTGGAGCTGCTGAGAGAGAGAGTGTACGCCTCTCTGGAGTCTTACTGCAAGCAGAGATACCCCGACCAGCAGGGCCGGTACGCCACGACACACACCTTCACCTTAAAGTATCCAAACTACATCACACACACTCACTCCTTTCTCCTGTCTTTGGGTATGAACTCTCTCTCCTCTACCCCCTCATCCTTCCCACCGCTATCCAGGTTTGCTAAGCTCCTCCTCCGGCTCCCAGCACTGCGCTCCATTGGTCTAAAATGCCTGGAGCACCTGTTCTTCTTCAAGCTGATTGGTGACACACCCATCGACACCTTCCTGATGGAGATGCTGGAGGCGCCCCACCAGCTCACCTAGAGGAGCCAGATTCGGTCCGGTCAGGATCCGATGCACACCAGGATTTCCAACACGCTGCCGTGTCGTATCGTTGGCTCGTCTCCTGGGGCCTCATTTACTGCAGCACCTGCTGGTTCTGACGTACCAGCTCTCACACACACACACACACACACACACACACAAACAGACAAACATATTCCTTGTCATACGTTAATCCTCTTCACACACATACACACACAGACTATTGCACACAGATCTTGTCTCACACACACACACACACACACACACACACACCAAAACTAAGCTCAGATGACACGGCTCTGAAAGACCATGTGCTGTCTAAAACACACACACACACACACACACGTGCACACGTTCTTTTCCCATACTCAGTTTTCCACCACAGGGGTTGAGACTCTCTCCCCCGTTCATCACACCTATACAGTAAATGTCTTAAGTCTATTATAAGTTAGCCTTCAGTTTCCACACCTTCATCTCAGTGCTTTTTGCTATAACTGGTATACTTCCCTTGATTTCACTTGGTTTCCTTGGTTACACCGCTAGCCACATTTCTGTGTATTAATGCCATCGCCAGCCGGTTAGTTGTTCATGTATTTAGGTTTTAGCTTCAAATCAGGTGCGTAGCATTTCAATCAACTGTCAAGCAACTTTACTTCTTAATGGTCAGGAGATGTCCTGTGAAGGGCCGGCAGACCCGGCAGACCCGGCAGACCCCCCCCCTCCCAGCGAGTCCACCCAATCCCGTAAACATTGGAATATTGTATGCTCTTTGTATATTCACACTGAAACTTGTTGGTTTCTTTTGAAGTACTGTACTCATGAAATGAGAGGGTTTTTTTCCCAAGGCATTGAAATCCAGGAAAAGGGGGCTGGGGCACTTTGTTGAACCAACTCTGTTCCTCCCACCCCACCCTGATGCGCACAGCGGGCTTTGTAAGAGAAGAATGACTTGAATTGTATTTTTTTTTAGTTTTGCTTTTACTCTTTCTCTATTGTGGCAGTTGGCCTACCCAGTCCAAAATGGTTGCCATTCTAGACAGCTTGAGGCTTACAGGAAGTACAGCTTCATGCGAGACAAAATAGTATTGGTTCCTTTTTTATCGACACCACCCCCACACACAAACACACACACACACACACACACACCGCCGCCGCCGCCGGTGGTCATTTATGCACTTTTGTGAGTTGTAACTGTGTACATTTTCCTTAGAAAGGACCATCTGTTCTGAGACGATCTTGAAGGTACTACGTGTAGAGTTCTCATTAATACATCACTGTCAAATCGAATTGGCTTGTACCTCTCCAGGCAATACCCAGGGTGGAGAAGTAACACTAGCCACCGGTCACATGGCTGGTCACACGTTTGGTTATGCTAGCAGCCACTTCATGGGCTCCTCTCTGATCCTGGCTGGCTAAATGATGCTAGTGGCTGGTGAATTTTGGCATCTACCAGCCGCTGTGACAGGTGGGGGAAAATGATATCCTGACAATTCTGGGTATTGTTGGTATTGTTGGTCTGGTGGTTCTAGAGGCCGTCCTATAAAGGTATAGTCCCTACCAGTATTGTTGACACTGGCCCCGCTCCCTCTGGAGTGCCAAAAGTGTAGTAAAAAGATTTTGTGCCTCAAATAATAATCATGATAAATCACCACAGCAGCAGATTATTGTGCAGCCCACCGCCACTGGACGCTCGCAGTTTGGGTGTGGTATGTTTTTAGTGTTCTCATGACTTTGTAAGCATGTGCTGCCAACATGACACATCACCTTTAATGCTGATCATTGGCTGTAGATTAAAGGCAGCACTTGTCTTTGGATTTCAAGGAACCTGTTGTGCGTCGTGTAGTGATGAAACGGATTAGTGCAATTTAATGGAAATCCTGCACGTACTACCAGCCCCCTCGGTATCCTTACTCAGTGTATATCGGCTCAGTGCTCGCAGCCTCTGTACAGTTAGCGTTGTGGATCGGTGTACATAATACGAAAAACATTTTCAGGAGGGAGTCGTGGAGAAACGGCAGGTAACTCGATTAGCGACAGAGCAATGCAGCCTCACTCTGTGCAGCCTGGGGTGATGAGGCCTGTTCACACACTCACATACTAGTTGTGTAATGCAAGGGTTTCACGTAGCACATGATAAACGTGAACCAGTAGACACAAAATATTTAGCTGTACCAACAGATTTGAAAGTCCTATTTATTGTTGTTGACTCGGACATCAGACTTGTCTCTCGCGTAATGCTGTGATCATGGAGTTGGCACTGAGCCCAGGGCCTGCACCTCACCTCACCACACCTGCCAATACTTCCTGTTTGTCTCAGTAGCTGATTGGCTGGATTCAGTGACAATGGCACCTATCATTTACTGTGATTGGACAGTGTGGGCAACTGACTCAGAGCTTTGCGGTGAAAACAGTCAAACGCAGCTAGAACAAAATATGAATTAAAACATCGTGCTCGAGGGTGAGCAGTACTTGGGTACAACCACCATTTTCGTCAGAGAAGTATTTAAAGGAGTGTTAGACTTCTGAAGTATATTTAGATTTGTTTTAGCCGCCACTTTGAATGGGAGTTAAAGACACATTTTGCAGTATCATTCTACGGGACAGGGGTAAAGCTCTCTTCTACCAGGTGCTAAATAATTAATGTGGTTGACACCAATGCAAACAGAGAGGGTATGCAAGTGACGGATCTGGCAGCCAGTCTTTGAACCTGAGGTCTGCTTAAGACATAGATTTGCCTCTTAGCTTTTTTCTTTGCCCATTTATTTTTTGACCCCTAATTTTCATTGCCAGGATGGAAAACGAACAGCAGCCAAATGCTGGTAAATTTTGGCCATGGCTGTTTGGCCAAGGCTCTTCATTGAAAGTGGCTGTTGAAGTTTTAATTTTTAGCTTGACCAGTGGATGGGAAGGTAAGCTTCCTGTCCGGCAGACAGTCCAAGTGTCTCTTCTCAGAGAGGATCCTCGGCCTCCCCCATGTGATGTGGACTTGGAGGCCAGCAGTTAGATAACCTGTGAGACAGGTGGGTCCTTTTACATGCCAAGAAGATGGTCAACAGTGGAAGCAGGCCTTGTGTCTCTTTCTCTCAAGCCATACATACAAAACTACCACACCAACTGGAGAAACCAAGTGTTCATTCATTGGAGAAGTCAGCCCTTGTTGACCATGGTTGACTTATTCTGCAGCATAGGTTTTGGGCAAGAACGCCACCTGCTAGCATCGCTATGAGCTACCTATGGCTACAGCTAGCAATCAGCTAGTTCAGCCATCAGAAAGTAGCACGGCGATGTGATAGCTAGCGGTCTGAAGTGTTGAGGCTTGAGCGGAGAGAAAAGTGTGCAGCGCCTCGGTGACCTTCCATGGTCACGGGAATAAGAGACCTGCGGTCTGGTTCGGCCGACCTTCACCGTTCTCCTTTTCCTTCTTCTTTTGTTCAGCGCGTCTAGAATATAATTCAGCTCTTCTAAAAGAAAATCAGGCTGTGGAATGAAATTCACGAGTGCAACTCACGAGGTCACTGTGTAAAGTTTTGTAGTCCTTCATAGAGTAGGCTGACTGTTGTACATGTGTGCTTCCCCTTGTGAATAGTCTCGTCCCATGTTGACAGCTTGGCATCTTTTTTTGGACCTTCCACTGTTGAATGTGAAAGCCTGCCGCTAACAAGTCATGTTTCTAGCGAGGGATGGGAATGATTACACGGCCTGGCGGCTCATTGTAGGGTGACATTAACAATATTAGTCAGTTAACTAGACACACAGCTGTCACACCAAACACTAAATTTCTGTCTTTCATCGATATAGATGAAAATATGCAGCTTAATATAAAATATCTGCTGTTGGAAAAAATGGAATCATCACATGGGTTGTGTTGAGGCTACATGAGTTAAATGTGTACATCACTTCAGATTAATTGGCAGTGAAACCAGTCGGATCTCCCATCCCTGCATGTAACAGTAATGCATTTGATTTTTTTCCCGTGCTGTTTCTGTGTTCATTTGAAGACATTTTGCTATGAGCTGTCGTAGGACAAAGCTACGCAGTAAAAAAGCTCTACACACAGTACAGGTTCTGTATGCTAAGCTTTGCTTGGCGTCTTCTGGTTTTGCTGGCCAGGCGCACTGTTTTAGCAGGGGAAGGTGGTTGAGTATTTTAGTTTTCTTCAACATTTGTGGTAGAGTATTTGTGTTCTTGTACTTATATGCACGTGTGTATGGAGTCTGTCTGCAGCTAAGCCGAGTGTCTTTGGCAAGTCCTGCAGGCGTGGCTGTGATGTGCTGACCCTGTTAAAGGAGTTGTTCAGCAAAACAATGAAAGGATGCACAGAGGAGTAGGAGCCAGGCTGAAGGGGTTCTTGACTGGCTTTGTTGACCTGATGCTTTATCAACATAACCCGGCCTCCTCCTCCCTCCCTTGACCTTACCCTGTCTCCCAATTCTTCATTGCTTTACTATGAACTTAGCATACGCTTGTTCACTCCCCCATGTGGGCTGAAAACGGCCTTTGCATTAGAACGGGCGTGTATACTAAACCTATGGTTCTCAGACCGTTTGAAAAGGATGTGAAACTTTTCATGGGAAAGAGGTTGAGAGCTGTAAGGCAGGGATTCAGTGCAGTGTGTCCCTCTTCGCTTACTTTACTTGATGGCAGAGCGGCGATGATCTCGGTCGCCACGGGAGACCAGTGGATCGGCGTCGCGCCGCCCAAAGATGCGTGTCATTGCGACCGTGTGCACTCAAGGCAGACGCATGCTGTGACCCTCTTTTGACTGTGTAGCAGTATTGTTGTCGCCATCTTTGTTACTTTTTGAAATCACTCGCTTTTTGAAAAAAATAAAAAATGAAAAAATATGCTTTTGTGAAATTGGATCGAAGGCTGTGACTGATGCAATGATCATCGTGTATGGATTAGATGACAGGGCGGCGTTTTTCCCTACTGACACGGGCCCCCTGGAGCAACGATCCATTCTTGATCAACCAGGCTCATGGCGTGCTATGCAGCCTTCAAACCACCACCCTTACTAGTTTATTTGTATCACTGCCAAACTATTGCAGATGTGGCCGGTTTAAAGCAGGGCCGCACATCATGAGTCCCCGGAGCTTATTTGTCAGGTATGTGCTGATTACTGCACACTACAGAGTGTGTACGAACCTTGGCCTGTGTAGGTCATACTCAAGAGGGGCCCTAATAGGAATGGAATGACAGCTCGTGTGGAGAGGGGAGGACTGGTCCAGTGTGTGGCCCCCTCTCGGGTGCTTAAGCTGTACATTGGTGCTTTTTATGGGGCCCCCCAGCCCAGAGTTTCTGCTTTGGTTTCTAAGAGACGGGGAAACGAGCCCAGCCCTGGACCTGCTCTTTTTCGATCGCAGTTGGTCCGTTGCAAACTGTTGCGTGTCTGCTTTGTTGGTATATGGTGTGGGCGTAGCTGGACACTGCCAGCTTTAAAAAAAAAAAAATAAAAAAACCTTCACAATCGGTGTTAGATTATGAGGGGAAAACTGTGGCTATAACGTTAGACATGCAGTGCAGAGGCCCCTAGACACCACAGGTTTGGCTTGGTTGCCACACCTCTGAGTATCTGGTTACGTGGGATGACCTCGATGGGCGGGGCCAACAGAACATGGCAGTCCACGCCTCTCTCCTTAAGGAAGGGAGGGTTGTTGGCGTTCACCAGTTGGAAGAATATTGCATTGAAGGTTGGAGGAAAAGGGAGAGAGAGAGGAGGAGGAAAAGAGGGCAGGGACTTAGAAGAACTGGGGTCAGGTGTTCATTTGTCGACCGAGGAGAAAAACAGAAAAAAAGCTATTTTTCAGTAGATCTAGGATCTTCCTTAATCGTTTACTTCTTCACCTAAAGAGTAATTCACACACTGCTTCTTTGTCTTGTGTTTCCTCCATCTCTTCTCCGACTACGCTGTTCATCTTTTGTTTATTACAAAGTATTAAACAAATACAAGAACTGTTATATCAAAATGGGATCTGTCACTCATTTTATTTTATTCTTAATTTCCCTCAATCTTTCTCTCGTGTCTGTTCTTCCTCCTGTTTGTATCCTACTCCATCATACACGTGGAGCTGATTGACTATTTCGTGTGCTTCGGGGAATGAAAGAAGAAAAAAAATGATTTTTTTTTTTTTTTTCCAGTCATTAATTCTGAATCTTGTTTCTGTTTGTTGTATCATGTCTGAGTAAAGGTTTTAATACTGTAACATAACTGGGTTTCACTCATTTTTTCCCCCCCCAAAAAAACACAGCTGTCAGTTGTCATGTATGTATTATAAAATATACTTTTTCAAATATTTTAGGTCAGATATTGTAAGATGGAAATAAAAACTTCCAATTCCAGTTACACTTGTTCTCCTCAAAACACCCTCTGTAGGTTGAAAATTACCACAGTGCAGTTATTTTCTTTAGGCCCCATGTCAAACACCAAGTCGCTCTGTAAAATGGAACGTCCCAGCTCGGCTCTGCTGTCCCACCCGCCATGCCAGGGGAGGATGGTACGTTCCTCAGTCCAGCAGGACCCCAGGGCCCCGGGTGACCGCTGCCGCCGCGCTTCCACCTTTCCACCTCTAGAGGGAGCACTGACCTCTTGTCTGGCCCGTCAAAGGGTTCAACAGCCATGTCCTCCTTGTAGCTCCACCCCCCCCAGGGAGGTTGCTCAGCAGGGGGAGAAGTTGCTCTTTAATGCTTCCCCCGCCCCCTTTCTTGATCTTAGCCAATAAGGAAGTGGCAGAACTGATCAGATCACATTCATAGGTTAATTCACCCTACCCTAGGTGGCTGTACTTGAAATGCCTATCCAGGAGGGCTGGTGTGTATATGAGTGTGTATGTGTGTGTGTGTTCCAGTATAGCCGGACTCTGTATAGTAAGGGGTCGCTCGCTCTCTCCTCCCTAGGTTATTTTCTTCTCCTCCAGTGACCGTCCAGTTCAGTTCTCACAGTAACACAGTAACAGAGCTCTTCTTGGCCGTGGCCCACAGCAGCTGCATTATAATCGCTGTATTAGTATTATTAGTAGTGTATTAGTATTATCGCTGTACGTAGACCAAGTTTATTTATAGGCTGTAGTTAAAACCCGACATGCCAGGTTTTCTCTTGAAAGGCCATCAGAGAACTAACAGCATTAGAACTATCTTTGTTACATTCTTCTATTTGATCTAGTTCATTTATGATTTGGGGTATATTTTGATTATATTTGCACCATGGCTGAGAATAGATGAAATGTATGTGGTCTTTGGTCTGAAGCAGCATTTCTTACCCTGTGGATATGGACACAATAGGTGTTGGCCGGCTTCTGGGTCCACATGACGGGAGGAGTGATCTGTTTGAATGAGCCTGGGTCCAGGGGTGAGGCTGAATCTGCTCAAGTTTAGTTCAGTTTTAAGTGTTGATGTTAAAGCATCAATGTGCTAAACTTTCCAAAACTTCATTGCAGTAACGCCGAAACAAACAAGCAGACTGAGACAAATGAGGTGAAGGAGAAGCGTCACTTGTCCCGTTCCAGACTCCTGTTCTGTGCCAAGTGTGCCACTATGGCAGGCCTTCCTGTAGCACCAGGAGCTGCCAGTAGAGGGCGCAGGCACAATGACCCCTCTGTTCCAGGATCATGAAGCACACTAAAGCAGCACTGTATTTAGAGAAGGCCCTGTAACCTCTCAACCTGAATTGGTGCACGTTGAAGTAAGTTTCATTTTGCTTAAGAACATTTTGAGGAAAACAGATGTCAATCGGTTGTGTGTCTCACCATCGAGAGTTTCCTTCTGCCAACTGGTAGATGCTGTTTTTAGTCTTGACCGTAAATAGTTGTATTTCTTAAATACATAATAAATAATAGCAGTGGATCTCAGGACACAACGTTGAGCGTTTTCAGCTGTAGTCGACATTTATTTTAAATATCTGCTGGGCTGCATGTCGAAACCTTTCTCAGCCTCTGAGCATCTTTCTCTTCTAACCAACCACTCTCTCTTTCTGTCTCTCTCCTTTACTCACTTCTTCGTCTCCCTGCTCGTCTGTCTGTCTTTGCCTGTCTCACCCTTCCCTCCTCGCCACAACCCGGTTTCGTCCTCACTCTCATGTACCTTCCTTTCCCTCGCTTTCGACCCATCTGTCTCTCAACCTGTCGATCTCTAACTGTCCTGTTCCTACCCTCCTCTCTCTCTCTCTCTCTCTCTCTTCTGTCTCCCTCTAACTCCTCCCTCTCCTCCCCTCCCTCTTTTTTTCTCCCCCCTCTCCCTTTCCTCCTATGTGTGAGGGTAAGCATTGCATAAAGACACCTTTATACCGAGGGTTAAATTCCTCTTCATTTCTGCCTCAGAAAATGCCGGGTTTCACCAGGTTAATGTTATTGCTGAGTGGCGAGGCGTGTTTGAAGTCGTTCGCCAGCAGCTATTTTGTGGCTCCTGTGTGGTAGAAATACCCCACACATCGTGCTCACACACACACACACTGATACACACCTGCAGAAGACAGAGCTTTATTGAACTTGTGTACTCTCTGGACAGAAATGATTTTCATCCATGCCAAAAGAGATGACCTACAGGGTTGTGCAGAAATTCACCCCATAAGTAAAGTGCACTAAACCTGATTGGAAGGTTTAAACTCCCTGGCACAAAATTTAGAACTTGCAAGTGTAAAACTATGAACATTTCACATAAATCCCTGATATGTCTTAAGTCTGTTTCCTTCTTTACACTTCATTGTTGTCTTGATCGTAAATGAGCTCCGGTTTCAAGGTTCTGGACAGAACTAACTATTCTTCTAACATCCATCATTTTACTTATCTCAACACACACGTCAATAATCCATCCAGTTTTCTGTTTTCTGGTGTGTTACGTTTCATTTTTAGCGGTTTAGCGGTTCCTAATATTGTGTTCCTGTGCAGCCCAACAACATAGCATGGTACGAACCCTGCCAGGATCAGGGGTATGATGCCCTCCTGGTAGCGGAAGGTGCTCTGGATAAAAGCCTGTGAAATGGCATGTCAACATGCCATCACTGTAGATCACGCTGGACAGACCTGGCGGTTAACCTTGAAACTGAGACTGTAGCTGGAGGTCAAAACAAAACATGTTGCTGATCAAATCCACACACCTTTGGCTGCCTTTTCACCATGTATTTACTTTATTTACTTGTCTTTATTGTGCAGTTAAGTAGAGCGAGACAGGAAGGATGACAACAAGGGTCCCAGGTCGGATTTGAACCCAGGACGTCGCAGGTACACGGTACGCGCCTCAGTCCACTGAACCACCGGGACGCCCTTTTCAGCGGTTAGACAGAAAATAACCGACAGCAGACATACTTTCTGTGCATTCATATATTTAGTTTTTATGTAGCATGTTGTTGCCATAAAAACGCCCGATGGATTTTACATCTTGTCTCGTGCCTAAGGTGCAGAGGCTGTAAAGGACTAAAACAACTTGGAAGGACTAGTGACAACGTTTAGCAGAGCCAAGCTGCTGGCCAGCCGCTCTGCCCATGTTCTTGAAGCTGTAATGATATGCTATGTGGCTGGATGGAGACTATATCTGCCCCAGGGTACAGTCAGGGGACTGAGAGCCTCTGAGTGGAGCTAAATGTGGGTGAAACTGAGAATCGGC
>OOFE01003782.1:1575-13490 GCA_900323365.1 Monocentris japonica
CACCCCACACACACACACACACACACACACACACACACACACACACACACACACACACACACACACACACACTGCTCCCCCAATGTGTTTCTCTCCCTGCCAGATCAAAGCTTGTCTTGGTGATATTTGACTGGCTGCTAAATCGAGTCTGGAGCGTCCTTGAAACTAAACTTAGTTAGCGTTAACCAAGGATGACTTTTTTTTGTTTGCTTTACAATTTCATCATGATGAAAGAGATCCACAAGCGGGAACACTCCCTTCTGTGGGGATGAACGTACGCTGAGCCAGGGATAATGATAACGTTGAAATACCATGCTGTAACTGCATTCACCTCCCCACAGCTTGCTGCCCTGCTCATTCAATCCGCTGCTCTTTTTAATGGATCTTTGTACGTTTCTGTTTATTTTGTGAATTGTAATTGTGTTTTCTGCTTTGATGCAAGACAAATTTCCCAGCGGGGACAATGAAGTCTTGAACCTGAACTAGTGTTGTAGCCGTGGGATGTGTCAGATATTCTAGAAACTTTACATCTCCATGAAATCAGACTTTCAGGAATTAAGAAAGTCATCCTTATTTACGGATTTACAGCATGAGATGATACAGAAGAACTTATTTTCCTGAAGGAAATTCATTTTGCAAGGCCAGCGCTGAAAACATACACAGCATCATCACCATTCACAGTTAAGTGGTACCCGCCGAGTCCATCGGTCACCTCAGGATGGATGCCATTTCAAGGTAGACAGCTCATCAAGGTGAGTGACAGGTGTTTTTTTTTTTTTGTATATTTTTTGGTGTTTCCATTGTAATTTATTTTCTGTGTGCAGTAACATTTCTGTGTGATGTTCGCTGTTCGCTGAACCCTCTGAAATAGTTGAATTGGTTTTATTAGCGAGGCACTTCAACATGTAGAAAACAAAGGCAATGATAATGTCAGACGCTTATATAGAACAATCAGTATTTATAACTGTGAGTTCCTCTGGGTTGGTCTGACAGGCCCCCCCTCCACCCTGCTTCATCAGAACATATCCTTCAACAAAGATGGGAAAACGAAAACCATTAGACTTTGCAACATTTATTTTTAGATAAAAGATCAAATCACATGCTGCTCTACAAACTCACGTTCTACACTTGGCTAGCTCCACATGCTAAAATCTCCTAAAGGACTGAAATGAGGCATCAATAAAGCCCTAAAATGAGCACTTCCCACAGGAGATCAATACCCAGGAAGAGATCTCATATTTCTACCTTTTATGTCTCCTAGACACTAATGATCTCTTGAACACCAAGATGAGACTAAAGGCATTTTCTCCTGTTTCTCCAATTCAACTCAGGAGAAACAACCACATATTAGCTCATGTTGATCTGATCACAACAACAGATCTCCACATGATCTGGAAGAAGAGTCATTTAACTCTCCTGGATATGAAACCATGAGATCAGAGGAAGATCTCAAAGAAAACTCAATACTGTTACATCTTCCTGTTGAAGCCACGAGGCCAACAGACATACAGTAGGAGCTGATGACCGTTATATATGTCACATGGTAGCATCTTCACATTGATCTCATCAAGTCTCAAGAATCCTTTCTCCGATGTGTCCTGGTGGTTCAGTGGTCTAAGGCACATAACCACAACGTCCTGGGTTCGAAACCGGCCTGGGATCATGTCACATGTCATCCTCTCACCTGATCTAACCTAATAAATGCATTGGAACGCATTTAGATCAGAAGTGGGAACTACCGACTCAGAACTAACAACTCATCCATATGCTAACTGCACTGGTTAGCTGCTAATGCTAACAACTAATCGTTATGCTAGCTGCTAATGCTAACAACTAATCATCATGCTAACTGCACTGGTTAGATGCCAATGCTAACAACTAATCATGATGCTAACTGCACTGGTTAGCTGCTAATGCTAACAACTAATCATTATGCTAACTGCACTGGTTAGCTGCTAATGCTAACAACTAATCATTATGCTAGCTGCTAATGCTAACAACTTATCATGATGCTAACTGCACTGGTTAGCTGCTAATGCTAACAACTTATCATCATGCTAACTGCACTGGTTAGCTGCTAATGCTAACAACTAATCATTATGCTAGCTGCTAATGCTAACAACTTATCATGATGCTAACTGCACTGGTTAGCTGCTATCCGTATTGTAACTGCACTAACGAGGCAACAGGCGATATTCACCCTGTTAATAATGATTCATAGTGATGAACATTTTACCTGTCCATTAAAACAGAAGTCTCTGCTGCTGCATCGGTTCTGATTCCTTTCCCCTTCAGATATTTATTCTTATTGAGACCTTTAAGAGGTTGGAGTAATTCTCTTCCTTGTTTCACTAATATATAAAACGCATCACTTTCCCACCACTGGTCGTGGCGAACACAGGAATGGGACAAACTAGTGCAGCGCTAATGGGTGGATTTGTTCTTATTAAGCCCGAACACATTACTTAGATACAAAATACAAAATGTATCATAAAACATTACATAATGCAGCTTTAACATCAACTGTTACTTCTGCTTTTCCATCTTGTCCTTCTTGTGATTGGCAGGGAGACAAAGGATTTTATTTTTCAATTCAAGTAAAAAAAAGAAAAATCAAAATGACCAACATTAATGTGCCAGTTGAGGATTTGGTGTGGAAAAAGCTTTCAAGTTTCCAAATTGAACCTGGAGAAGTTCAGTGTTCAGTGGGTGGGGAGTATTGGAAAGCATTTCCACGATGCTTCCAAAGTGTTTATGATGATAAAATAAGTTGATTGTATGTGTTCAGCCTCCTCAGGCAGCGAGATGACAGCATGGCAGACAAGAGAGGAGGACAGCCAGGGCCTGAACAATAGAGGAGGACAGAACACAGTATAGCAGAAGAGGCAGGCAATTTGCTAAAGTGCTATCTGCTCTCTGTTTCTGAATTCGTCCTCAGCTTGCTGACTGGATGGACTCGAGACACGAGGCGACAATGGCAACGTCAAAAGAAACAAACAATGAAGTTGACTGAGAAGTCAGATAAGTAATGGTTGAGGACAGAGAGAAGGAGCAGGGTAGAGAGAGAGACAGTGATAGAGAGAGAGAGTTATAAAGAGAGAGAGACAGTGATAGAGAGAGAGAGTTATAAAGAGAGAGAGACAGTGATAGAGAGAGTGAGACAGTTATAGAGAGAGGGACAGTGATAGAGAGAGAGACAGTTATAGAGAGAGGGACAGTTATAGAGAGAGAGAGTTATAGAGAGAGATATAGAGAGACAGTTATAGAGAGAGAGAGAGACAGAGATAGAGAGAGGGACAGAGAGAGAGAGAGAGAGAGATATAGAGAGAGACAGTTATAGAGAGACAGTTATATATAGAGAGATAGAGATATAGAGAGACAGTTATAGAGAGAGAGACAGTTATAGAGAGAGGGACAGTTATAGAGAGAGAGACAGTTATAGAGAGAGGGACAGTTATAGAGAGAGACAGTTATAGAGAGACAGTTATATATATAGAGAGAGAGATATAGAGAGACAGTTATAGAGAGAGAGACAGTTATAGAGAGAGGGACAGTTATAGAGAGACAGTTATAGAGAGAGACAGTTATAGAGAGACAGTTATAGAGAGACAGTTATAGAGAGAGAGAGACAGTTATAGAGAGACAGTTATAGAGAGACAGTTAGAGAGAGACAGTTATAGAGAGACAGTTATAGAGAGAGAGAGACAGTTATAGAGAGACAGTTATAGAGAGACAGTTATAGAGAGACAGCATTGTATGGATTACTATGTCATGCCAATAAAGCACCATTGAATTGAATTGAAATTGAGACAGCGATAGAGAAAGAGACAGGCAGGAAGGGGAGAGAAAGGGAGGAGGTACAAAACATTTTCTCAGCCAGCATCTTGACCTGCTGATGACATCACATACTGGAGGTCTGATGTCATGGGAACACTGGACTAGCATCAGACCAACACATGGAGCTGATGTTGGCTTTTTTTAAAAATCAGGAACTAGCCTGATATGACACAATGATAACCTTTCACCATCATCAATCATCGCCACGGTAACAAAACACTTGTATTTAGCCAGACAAACTAGCATTGGTTTAAATGAAGTTGGTTAAATCAGCTAGTCAAGCTTCAGCCTCCATGTTTTTTTTTTGTTTTTTTTTTTTGTGCTTTTGTCTTCCAGGTTTGTGAATCATGATGTGAATGCAACGCTGTCCAGCAGCCGACTTGGAAGCCCCGGGTGTCTGACCTTCCCACCAGCACCTGAACGCACCGTAACATTCTGTGGTTGAGCGTTAGTAAGGAGAGACGAGGAGCAGCCTGGAGACAACAACCCGAACCCCGTTAGCGCTCCCTACCCCGTCCATGCTCCCTGGTCTCCGTCAGCAGATGGAGGAGCCTGGGGAGACAGAGCTGGTTTGTCTGTGCTTTGTTATAAACTGACTGTAAAGGCAAAGACGATATAAACTGGAATTACGCTGCACACTTCCCGTCTTGACAGAATTGCTGGTAATGTTCCAGGATTAGTGTCTGAGGAGGTTGAAAGGGGCCTCTAACCCACATCAGCACCACGCTGAGAAGCTCTTCTACAGTGTTAATCCCCTCAGAAGGATCCTGCCAAGCTTTTGTTATTTGTACATTATGCTGTTTTTCGTCCCTCTCTCCTGTGTGTTTTCATGTTGTTTGGTTTCTGTGACCAATGTCTCTGGCTGTCAGCTTGACTTTTTTCTCTATTTTCTTTTGATGTGAGACTTCTTATGAGCTGCCAAAGCTTTTCTACCCAGTCTCATGAGCACAGTTTGTATTTCTTCACTCTGTTTTGCCAGTTTTTACTATTTGTGTATGAAAAGAATTTAACCTAAAAGTGAAGTGGAAACCTAAAGCCTGGCGAGCTTTCATGTGATTCATCAGAGGCGTTGCTGCTGGCCTGCTGGATAAAATCCTAAAGGGAAGACGATATGAACTAAACTTGGATGTTTTATTCCTCATCTGCCCTCGATGCAATTTCATTTAAAGACGTTTTTTGAGCTGTAAACATATTTGACTTCTATATGGTGAAATCTTCAATACTGCATCTACATTCAACATTGCAGATATCATTTCAGCAGGATGCTTTCAGGGACAAAAAATATGTTTGTGAAAATACGTCACAGCTCTCCTCTCTCCAGGTCTCTCTGTCTCTCTGCCCAGCTCAGTCACATCTAACAGCCCAATGCCCCCCCACTCTCCTTAAACACACCAAGCATATGGACATGAAGCTCTTCTGACTCTTCTGGCAAAAGGTGATCGAGCAGTTTGATGTACTTTGAAACGAGCTGCCTGAGGAAGAACTCTGTCTCCTCTGTAAAACCACAGCAGAAAACTCATTTCATAAACTCACTGTCTTTGTTCTCTTTATCTCTGAATTTTGCTGAGTTGGCCTTAACAAGCTGCAGACATTAATGGAGCCAGCAGGTCAAATCATCGCTTTGTTTTGCTCCTTTTTATTTTACAGCGTTTTACAACCTTGTCAAGAAAAGTGTTGCACAACCAAGGTTGTTCCTTTTGATTGTTCTCCTTGAAGGACTTTAAAATGAACTACAGAGAGATGGGAAGGCAGAGAGCAGCACCCTGAGAGGAACCAGCAGCGAGACCGAGAGGGAAACAGACAGCGAGTCCTTGAAGCAGTCCTCAACCCTCCCTAGCAGCTGTAACAGGCTAACTACTGGGGGAATGGAAATCCATCATCTTCAGTCATCACTGTCATCATGTCCTCCAAAGTTGGACACACGTTTTGGTAATACTTTACTTCCAATAGTCTTCTTTCACTGTATTAGTACACAAATATACGTGTTTGCTCCCTTTAGGGAAACCCTCTTTTCTCTTGCCCCCATCAACAGGGAGGTCAGAGGTCAGCTACAGAACAGCTGGGAGGAAGTCAGCGTCTTGCTCAAGGACTCTTCAGAACTTGAACCCAGATCGACGAGGATGTTAAACGGGGAGAACGTGAGGAGGTCAGACAGGAAGTAACCTGACACTCACTGAGGAGAGGGGAGGAAGATTGGTGGACAGATGAAGGATACTGAGGTGTGTGTGCTTTTATTGCATTCCATGTGTGTGATACCTGTATGTATGGGTGGAGTAGTACTCGTAGTAGTAGTACTAATCAATAACTGTATTTGTATAGAATTTTTCAGAACAGTTCCAAAAGTGCTGAAAAATAAAAGGAAAACAAACAACAATCCTCTCAAAGGGAAGACGGCTGACTGCAGTAAAGCTCCTTAAAGGAACATTTCAGTGATATTACCGTTGATGTTTCAGATCATTTAAAATTGTTCTCCTATTGAACTCCATTTTATCTGTGTTGGAAATATCTCAGTGCCGTAATGTTGTCTACATTGGGGAATACGAAACGGACCCAGGAATGCAAGGCTGCACTCCTTCTAAGGATGAGACCAAGAACAAAGGATGAGTTAAATCAGTTCATCAGGAGGGAATCGTAGGGGTGTCGGGGCTCTGGTCACCATCTGTGTTAAATCTAGACTTCAGAGATCTGTACATGCGTATATATAGATCCTCATACATGCCATCACAGCTCCCAGCTCCTCCTCTGGGAGCAGGAGAGGAGGTGGTGCTGCGTCTCCCTTCTGAAGCCTTGGGGTCTTATTAGGCCTGCAGATGGGACAGCTCCACACATGCAGCAGAACTTCCACTTTGTACTGCATGGCTGCTGAACTACTGCTGCACTTTGGCTCCGTCCCCACGAGGAGAAATCTAATTTGCTCTATTTTCATCTGTTGGAAGAGCGGCTACCAGAAAGAGGTGCAAAAGGTCAGCAGGGTTGAGAACTCTTTATAGCTGCTGTGCAAAGAATGATCTGCTAACTAGTTGGTTGAGAAAGCAAGTAGGTCCACCGTGTGACTTCATGGAAGAACTGCATGGAGGGGACTACTTCTACTGTACTTCTACTGTAGGGGAGGACAGCACGACATGAGGGCTCGCCTACGGATCCTACCAGAACCTTCTCCTGGGTTCTCCCTCCTGTTGTCCCATCATTGCTTCTGTATCTGTGAAGTAGAACTACTGCCTGAGGCGATCAAGCTCACTGCCCACTCTGCAGGTGTCAATGTGACAGCTATGATGGCTCTAACGAAGTAGCAGTAACCTGAGGAGCTGGTGAGAGCCTTGTTAGTGCACACGTCTTTTCCCAGTGCTGTTCATTCTGTGTTGACAGGAGGCCCTGACCCTTGACCCCACTGGCTTATTCTACTGTTGCTCCTTTTAAGTCATTCTGGATAAGAGCTTCAGCTGCCTAATGTTCAATATGAATGTCAAGTGGTGTGTGTGTGTGTGTGTGTGTGTGTGTGTGGTGTGTTGATATGGATTTCTAAGACAGGGTGAGACATCTCCATCAAGGCGATGTGTTACAAGCCAGGATCTTTTCAAGGCCTTCCCACCTCTGTGGCTCCAATTTTCAGTCATTTTCCAGCAACACAATGTTCTGTCCAGTCTGTCGCTTTCATTTAATAAACTCTCCACTCGTCTAGTTCTTTCTGAAACAAAGATAAACTGTAGCTGTAGCTTATGTTTACCAGTGTCAAGTGCCAATGGATGCAGACAGGCCACTCGGGTCCAGATGCTCATATTTTGCACCTCAGTGGCTTCAGCTAAGAGTGCAGAGTTTTGTCTTATTCACTTAGAAATTCATTGCCCTTGAAAAGAGCAAATAGCCTCTTCATCAGCACTTGCAAGAGCTAGTTGCATGCTTCAGCTGTAGGACGAGTGCACCAAGGCCCGCACCCTCATGGCCTCAAGTGCCCTTTATAATTGGAGCGTTCTCTGATCTGACCAGGAAGGGAAACCCTCTCCCTTGCTTGTCTGACTTGCTGGTGACGATATCGGTGTCTTGCAGCGATGACAGAAACCATTCTGACACCCAGTCACGTGACACCTTTCAAAACATCTTATAAGGCTACAATATTTTGGGAGTTGGTGTTGTGAAGTGTTGATGAATTGGGTGCACTGCTATTTGGCCGCCAAAGGGCAACATTTTGCCAGTGCAGCTTTAATTGGCTTTAGAATAGAATAGACCCACTACAGCGTCTCTCTAGTCACAGACAATCACAAACTACTATATCATACAATTAGGACGATACGTCTTCTTGTTCTCTATGGAACCATCGGGGTTGTTTCTGCCTCCCACCACGCCTTGTACTTTGCTCTGTTTAGTTACTTTCCATTGCCCGGTATCAAGCTACTAGACCCTCTGGGCTTTGTTACGGGCTTTTATTGTTTTTTCCATGTTGTTTTTTGTTGCATTAATTGCTTTTCTACTGTTATATGCAAACCTAGAACAGTTTTTTATTGGCCAGTGAAGTTGAAATTGAACTGAATTGAATTGAAATATATATGTATGGGGAGCCTCCAGAAAAGTAGAGTCTTTAAACCTGTACTTGGCAACTTCACACCTCGGCGGCTCCAAATGGCAGCAAGAGGTAAGTGTTGAAAAATCTAAACTTTAATACCCAGAAATCCTGTAAGGTGAGGTCAGTGAACTGCACACAGCAGCTCGTGTTCACCAACCAACCTCTATCACCTCTATCACTCTGATGTTCTGAAGATATAGTCTATTCCCTGGACTAAACCACAGTGTCTTGATAAAAGACAAGTGGCTGCCTCATCTAATGACATCCAATTTCCTTTGGCTCCATTGAAGGTGAGAGAAAGAAGAAGATGATGGCTTCAAAGTCACAGATTTAAAAGGAAGCATGTGTTTATGTGCCGCGGTGCTTCAGAAGGTGTTGCAAGACAAAGATTTGAACCGTTGTTATCCAGGGAAGTCAACAGAGCACAATGCTTCCATCTCCACCCTACTTCACGTTCATGCAGCTCCATACATTCACACTGGGAGCTGCCCAGTCCAACCACAGTCTTCTACTGGTGGCCACTGAGCAGCTCCACTGGAGGAGTTGGGGGTTTGAAGCCTCGTACCCCTAGATCAGTGGTTCTCAACTCAGTCCTCCAGTGCCCCCTGCAGGTTTCAGCTCTACTCAGACACACTTGAACCAATTAAGTTATCATGACAACGTGAAGCCTCTAATTGGTTCAGGGACCAGGAAGTACTTGAGGACTGGATTGGGAACCACTGCTCAAGGCTATATTCCTCAAAATCAATCGTGACTTCAACTTCCAAACATACATTTTGATCATATTTACTTTAGTTGATTCATCTCTTCTCAGTGTGTCACCAGGTCACTCCTCCTCTTCACAACCGTAAGATATACGATCGAAACATTTCCAGCTTATGCCCAGAAGACAAAGGATGCTCTGTCTACTATGGTTCGACTGATGGGTTCTGAAGGCCAGTATTGATACCAATATATAGAATGAAGTTGCTGATAGATAATATTTTGTGCTGATGTTCAATATCTTTAAATTTGACAATTTCCAAGGTAAACAATTCTAAGTATTCAGTGTTTTCCTCCAGAATTTTATTCTCCTCAGGATGGAAACAACATCTAGACCATCATAGACACTAAAACTCTCCACTGAAACCAGACTCATCCCTTTAGTGTCAGCAGCTCTTTAAGACAGGGTGACCCCCCCACCTATTGAATGGTAGAAACTCTGGGAGACATTACTGCCTTGAAATAAAATAAGGAAAATAAAATTTCATGTCAGGTTTTGCAGGTTGTTTTTCTGTATCCGTGGTCAGGGAGGAGCTCTACACCATTTGAGAGCGAATGGGAGGATACTTCTAGAACAGATGGATGGCGACCACTGTAGGTAAATAAAATCCTCTTTCTTTGTCCTTTTTTTCTCCTCTCTCTCTTTTTTTTCCGTCCCCCTCTTATCTTTCAATTGAAAATGGATTTCCACCCAGGTACATGCTGGGCTTCGCTATCACCCAGGATAACGGCATTCATTTCTGACTCTCCAAACCCCTCATCTCCGTGGATACCAGGCGTCCACATCTCGCCATACGTCAGCCCATGAGTGCCGTGGTCACAACAGCCGTGAGGCTTCCACATTGCGCTGCCAAGAAGAATGATTGACGTGCAATTAAGTACAAGATGTGTTACGTCTTCTGTCTCTCTCTTGTGTGTGTGTGTGTGTGTGTGTGTGTGTGTGTGCAGTCTTGTGAACCAGAAGTACCAACAAGACAGGGTATGAAAACGTGTGTGTGTGCAGGGATATTATTGTGGTAAATATGATAAAAAAGGTGGGTGAACTATTATATTTTCACACAAAAAAAACTGAATTCATGCTCCGTTTCCCCTTTAAAGACTCATAACATACGTCAGTTTGACATGATGTATGAAGTTGTCAGCCTAGCAAGAGTGCATTAATGTGTGTATTAACGTGTTTTGAAGTGTACCAGTGTGTGTTGCTCGGTGAGAGTGTGAGGAACCACAGGGAACTTTTTCATCACTGCACTCTTAATTGGCTTGGGTTTAGAGCAGCACACAAAAGAATAGAATTAAATAGAAGTTGAATTGCCTGGGAGAGAGTCTGTTTTGCACATGAAAAGGTTTGGCAATGAACACAAACCGAGATCAGCCGCAGTGTAAAACACAGAGCACACACATGTACACAGAAATAAATAAATACAAATGCATGAAGGGATTGTAGAAAGAAGCTTGGGACCGTTCGCCGTCTGGATCACTGAACCACGCTCCGGCTGTTGATGCTGCGATCAATATTTGCAAGACACAACAGCCCTTTGAATCTGTGTTTACCCGGGGAAGATCTCCTTCGCCCTGCCTCACATCCATACAGTTACACAGTGAAGTAATCTATAACCAACAGTGATAGAACTGATCTCCCCCCTTGAGCTACGGTGGCCTGTAATTGACACAAAGAATAAAGTCACATTTTCCCGATGTAGAGCAGTAAGCTAGCTAGATGGAGCAGAGATCAGAAGTGGTAATATGAACACTGGAATTATAAAACTTCTTTGGCTTTTGTATTTTTGCTTTTCAGGCTGAAATGTTTTGTGTCATCTCTCGCCTGTAGCGCCATCCTCCGCCGAGAAGCAGCAGTTCAGTGTGGATGTGTTTGGATGTGAGCAGGGTGCTTTTGACTTTTTTTCCATTGTAGTGACAATCATGAGTCTGAAACCGGCTCATATATTCTTGAACCAACCTTGTACTGTCACTGATTTAAAGCCCTCCATGTGCTGTCAGCGGTGTCAGGGTTTCTCTCTTGTTTTGAGGGTTTGCTCATGTGCAAAAGTAAATTCTGAACTATCCAAAATGACAAGAAATACATCTACAATTCAGTCATTTCACTGACACTCCAAAGGGACGTGACGGCAATGAGAGCAACAGAGAGCATTACAACAAAAGTAAAGAGGTCAGAGGTCAGAGGTCCCAGCCCCCTGACAGTAGATATACTTGAGACCCTGGAATGATGGAGAGGTCATAACATCATAGTCAGGCCGACATTTCTTTAATGCTCACTAAGTTTCCTAAAATACCAGCCAGGTCCTGAAGGTTTCTGCCATCCAGAGCTGCATGAGCACCAAAGACAAACAATTCATTCTTTCTGATTTTGTGGCTTCGGATTTTGTTCACTTGCTAATACAAATGATAAAAGCTGAAAGAGACGGAGAAATAAATACAAACTGTTCAGGTGACACAAAGAAATCCCAAGAGGCTCACAGGCAAAATACCAATCAGAGATGGAGCAAAAAAACAAAGGACAGAAAAACTCAAAAAAATAGAATAAAAAAAGTCATGAAAAACAAATTGAAGGAAACGAAAATAAATACAAATATCAGAGAGAGAGGGAGGGGGGAGAGAGAGGAGAGAGAGAGAGAGAGAGAGAGAGAGATTCACCAGGCCTGGAAGGAAGTCGTTCCAGGCACACCAATAAGCATCAACCTTTTTACATCCAATATTTGTCCAGCAGCCCAATACTGGCAGGTTGGCTGTGATTGGTTGG
>OOFE01003790.1:3011-38160 GCA_900323365.1 Monocentris japonica
CTGCAGCTACGCCGACACAGCCACAAATCTGGCAAAAAGGGTGCAATCCCTGGAGACGACTTGGGTGGCGAGACATTCATCCCCCAGACCATCGAGCACATCGGCAAGAGCCACACCTGTGGCATCGGACGCTCCTCGGATATGGACGCCGGATTCAAGTTCGCCGACTCCCAGAGGCAGAAGATCATCCTCCGAAACAGCACCGACAAGGAGAAGGACGCGCTCGCCACGCTGGAGCGCAACAAACGCCTCAGCACCATTGACGAGCTTGAGGAATTCCTACCGGGCCGCGAGTCCAACATGTTCATCCAGAACTTTCTCGACAGCAAAAGAGATTTCAACAGTATAGGGATGGGCGGCTTTGAAATCCGCTACCCGGAGAAACCACTGGATAAAAAGATGAAGAAGTCGCTGATAGGCGGGAACCACAGTAAGATCGTGGTGGAGCAGAGAAAAAGTGAGTATTACGAGCTGAAAGCCAAGCTCCAAGGAACGCCTGATTACCTGCAGGTGCTTGAGGAGCAGACTGCACTGAGTAAAATGTAGGGGTTGTTGTTTGATTTAGTGCGTTGATCACATACACGCATACACACACACACACTCACACACAGCAAAAAGTGCCTTCTGGAAATCCTTAATGACCAATGCAGAGACGGACAAAATGGCTCCACACTACAAAGCTATTAGAATCAGCGTGGATGTATTTCAAAGTAAAGACGTTTGGATTATCCATGCCATTATTATTATTATATGTATGAATCCCACATACATACCACAGGACATCCTTAAAAAAACAACAACCAGACAGTCATAGTATTTTTGCTGCTATTGAAATGGGTACTTACCTTTTTTTTCCGTTGTTCTTTTTCTCCTCCTTTTGTTTTTCCAACCAAATTAAAGGGTCTTGAACACAGTGCTTGAGAGTACGCCTCGCCGTCTTGAACCCTCATAAAAAATAAAGAGGGGAGCGTTGGTTGTTTGCTTTTGCTCTGGAAGTATCCAAAATCATTACTTCTGGGATGAAATTAACAGTTGTTGGAGTGGGCGACTCGGAGTGGATGCTCCTTTGTTTTTACTTTGTGGGGGTGTGTCTATTCGTTCTTGGGGAAGCGCTCTGGAGTCGGCTGCCGACTCTATGCCATCTTGTCTGGATTATATGTATGCCTACTCTTTGCTGGGGTGTACAGGGAGGCTACACTTTAAGGCTCCTGTGTTCCATACAAAAGGGATAAGGCACTTCGAAACTCTTTGGAATGATTTGATGACTTGTTTTCTTTGTGTAAAGAGCCATGTTAAATATAGTGTCTTCTGAATGGAGTTGTGTTTCTGTTCAATTGCTACTTACTGTATGTTTTGGGTGAAATATAAACGGCACATACACTGTCAGAGGACATTGTTTCTGAAAAATGAAAACCCAAGAAAAAAAATTGCGAGCTGCTTGCCATGTAAGCGTAACCTGGAATTTATTTTGTAAGTCTTACATTATTTGTATCTGTGGGACTGGTTTGTAAATTACAAGGAAAGACAAACACACACATGCACACACATAACCGAGTGTCATCGTCAAAGAGACTACAACCCGGAATTATCCATCAAACAAATCGCAAATTCAATCGGTGATCCACCCCCCCCCTCCTTGTCAGCTATCAATTCGTAGTAAAAAAAAAAATTAACATAATTAATTTATTTTTCTAAGCAGGATTATTTAAAGAGTTATTGGTACTATTTAAAAAAAAAAAAAGAATACATAAAAAGTGAAAAGGACTTGATAGGGTGCTCCATCGAAGCTAATTCAGGCCCAGCCACTAGAAGTGACTGCTCAGTTGATTCAAGGGTTTTTGTTTCTCTCAGTTTATTGAAGAACTTTACCCAGCTGGCATCGATCAACCAGGGTTTGTGAAAAGTGATCCCCGATGTTCCCAGTATTGTGTCGCACGGTAAGCTGAGGCCTGATCTGAGTTTGTGAAGTTTAAAGCGGTTTCCTTATTCTTATATCTCCCACAGTATCTTGTAAAAGGTTTCTTATTAACATTATGCAACCAAAATAAATGTGCATTAAACTTGATATGGTTCTGGATTGTTGATATGGGAACGGAAAGGATGGGGAAATGAGAATTGAAAGTCTATAAATTGGAAAGCGTGGCTATAAATTGTTTCTCAGATGCTCAGATTTGGACAGAATCATATCATAAAACATCATGTGCAATATTAGTAAAAAATGCTCAATCATGATGGCTTCAAATAATTTTGTTTAATTTATTTAGTTTGAGGTTATTATTGTCGAGGCAAGTTCTATTTCAAAAAATATTTTTATTGAATTAACTCTATCCGGTCCTTATTTAAAAAGTATTGTTAAGTTAAAATTATGAGTGTTTATTGACATTTCAAATGAATAGAATGTATCTTGGAAAGTATAATAAATACAATTTTCTATCGGTCATAAAACTCCTGTATATTGGTTAATTTTCTCTTGTATAATCATGTTGAAATCAAGGTATTAAAATCAGCACCTATTTGCACTGTGTCCCCATTTTTCTTTGTAGCTGCAGAGACGTACACATCCTTTTGGGGGTTTTCTGAGCTCTTTACAGTGTTGTACCTTTCCCCAAGGGTTGCCACCGTGCCATCATACCCCGAGTGTCTTTCTTGTTTTTGAGTTCAATTACGGGAGCATTTCGATTCTTTTCAATCGGGTTCAACGTGACAAGTTGGAGTATCCTCCTGATAACGCAAGAGCTTAATTGCTGGTAGACGTGTTTGAGAAAGAAAGGCCACAACTCAAGTGACGAAGTACATAGTACTGTACTTTTTTTTTTTTCTTCTGAGAATGTACAAATGGCATTGACTGGCCTTGAAGCGGTATAGATGTTTATTTTAGACTGTTTACTTTGTGTATACTGGGAAACAGCTTCTTTTCACTGTTAAGAAAACCAGTAAGAAGATTTGATCTTTGCAACAGAGAGTTAAAAATCCCTATGCCATTTCCGTGGCTTGACAACTGCAGTTGTGGTTGTATGTGATCACATGCAGACATAGTTTCAATGTCTTAAAGTATCTAAGTCTGAACAGCCTTCATGGCAAGCCAAATATGGAAAAGAAGTTTTTAAACCCAAAAAAAGAGGTTCTCTGTTCTGGTTGTGGTTGTGCTCATCTTTGGAGTGCCATAGTGTTATAAAGCCATTTTCTGTTCCTGTGTTAATGCCGCCTCATTCGAGATGCCTTAACACATTTTTCTTACTTTCTAAGATGTTCTTAATTTGTAGTCTTTGTTGGCACGAATCTGAATTCCTCACGTTGACAGGTCCAGTCCACCTGGAATAATGGATTTTTCCCTGTTTCAGCAGCTGTCAATCATTCATGGCTGTGCCACCAAAGGGTTAAAAATTCCAATTTTCTGTTTCTGTGTTAATCCAACCTATGGGGGCTTTTGGGAAACAAAGTACCAGAAAGTATGACTCATAAGGACACTGGAGAATAGTCCTCATTAATTATTAATACCCTTGGTAGAGATGAACTAAAAAGGGATATCGTTGGGTATGAATGTGACACATCCACCCCCAAAACGCTCTCCCTCTCTTCCCCATCTTTCCCGTCTCTCCTCGCTCATTCTTTCCCCCCCGCCGCTCCATAATAAAGCTGAAGTGTCGAACAAATAATTAAAAACTGTCTTTTGCAGTCGAGCTTTTTACTGCAGCAATTTGGCTCCTCTTTATAATGCCAATCATTCTTGGTTCCCAAAGGGGGGTCCAGGGACCTCCAGGGGTCCTTGAGGGGGAGTGGGTTCCAGGGGGTCCCCAGCAAAATGAGTTTAATTTTACAGTTATTGAACTCACAAGACACTAGCCTGATGAGAGAATGTATAAGGAGTTTGATCGTAGGTTTCACTCTCCCCACTGTTTGTCATCACCCCATCTACAGTAGAGGCAGTTATGCAATTCTGTACTAAATCATACCTACTAAAATCTTCTCAAATGGGGCTCCATGGTATAATGCACATCTATTAGGGGGTAATTGAAGTGGAAAAGTCTGGAAACCTAGTGGATGGAATTATTTGAATACAGAATTGGCCACAAGGGGAGCTCTGAGCTAAGTTTCTCCCATTACAGAGCAAAGCAATGAGCCTGAAACAACGATGTGATTGGACTGAAGGTAGAAATCTTCAGTTTAAAATTAAAAAAAAGACTTGTTTGAAGGCTTTGTTAAAAGAAAAATACTTTTTACTAATTTTCTGTTAGAAAATTCAATGGGAATGGTAATTTAATTTCTTTTCTGAGACTGCATAACAAGCTGTTTATCAATTTCCTGTTTTCCAGCAACAAATGTTAACAAGGATAAGGAGGAACAATAAGTCTGGTAATCTGATTGGTTTGTGAAAGGAAAACAAAGAATTTAGCAAGAACTCGGATGAAGAAAGGAGGAAATACAAAAGAGGCCAACTGATGCAAAAAAGGGGACTTTTATATACATGGGGTGCAAAAACGTGCAAAAACTTACTCCAGAACTGATGACTGGCACATTTTCTACTGTGCACTTTTTTAGTTTTTGTTTTTCAAGTAGTACCAAGTTGCACCAAATGCAAATGGATCTCAGCCATTTCTTCCTTCTTTTGGATTTCTTCCTAGAGTTGTTGCTGAATTCCTTTTGCCTCCCTCACTTGCTCTGCTGATCTACAAAAGCTAACTTTGAAAAAGGACTTTTCACTTTCACCATTGGTCACTTATCAATGCACAGGATCTGATGTGATCATTTTCGCCGCCAAATGATGCCACCTTGTGATTAATTCTTTTTCAGGTACATTGAGGCTGCATAACATTTTTCACTCATACAGTCTAACTTTGCCTTAGACTCTAGAAAAAACAATGGGAATGATGTATTCATGAGGTATCTCTCGTATATGTCGTCCCCACAGCGGTGGTTATCGTAAAAGTTGCTCTTCATGCATTTGTTTCCTGCATCCTGCATATTCTAAAACAAAAGTCTGCTGTCTCTTATTCAACAAGTTAATATGTGCAAATATGAATGAGTGACTCCCAGAGCTAGAAACCACGGAAACAAGTGTTTGTGCCCTCAAGAGACAATCTGAAGCTGTTGCACCTTAATGAATTTAAGGGAGATTTTGTGGATTTAAATGCTTGAACTGTTCAACCTAAATGAGCTTTATTTCATTTACAAAATTTGATTATGAAAAAAAGCAATGCACACTCACAGAGGTGCAGACTATTGGCAAAGAGAAACTAATGAAATGAAAACTATATGAATTAACAGGACTCATCTGTCTGGCCTACTTAGTGCATGGCACACACTTTTCACACCTTGATGAAAGCGTTATAGCTGAAATGTTGGCGCATAAAAATAAATGTCACAGCAAATGTAAGGAGGAGTGTGTGACTATTTCTACGGTCCAAAATATGAAAATGTCCCCATAAAATCGCCCCCTGCTTGTGACATTTTGTCCATAAAGCAGATCTTATACAGCAGATAATGTCTCTCGTTGGTGTCACGTTAGTTTCTCGCTTCTCTCACAATCACAAATTTAAACCGAGCCTTTCAAGACACTGGGGATGAACTATGTAGAATTGGTTTTGAAATGTTTGTCAGTTTGATTTTCTGTTTGAATGGAAATATGAAATAGTCTTTTATTGTGGGCAAAATTGAATTATCTTAAAACCCTTAATAAAACATTCGCTAAAACTGATCTTGACAAAGCCATTAACTCTAAACGTAGGCCCTATTTTCACTTTGACATCTTAAGCTGTGGTGGTTAATTTTTCGGGGAAACAATGCAGCCATGTTGTCAGGGAATGGAACTGGAGCGTTTTTTGGCATTTACTGCGGTCAGACGGGCCATTTGAGGAGGGATGAAAGGGGACAGTGTCTCCCTTGTTAACACAAATGACCAAACGCATCCCCATTGAGAGGAAAACAATGCCTCGCCTCCCACAACCAAGCCCGCCTTATTAAATACGAACAAACCCACCAGCGCTGCTCTGCGGGGCCATTTGGCTGCTGTCTCTGCAGCATTTAGCGATGTTCATTAAAAACCAGGTATCACTTCTGCCACGCGAATCCAAAGAGTCAACCGTTAGAGGGATTAAAACAAAAGATTTCAAGATTTGCAGTCATGCGTTTTCTGAAGTTCTGCTATGGGCTTTTCATCAGCTTTGGCTGGGGGTCATGAAAGTTACTCGGCGCACAAGCCATTATGTAAACTTTCAAGACGGCAGCAACAGCATGCGGGGACATGGGCGGCTCTTTTTTTGTGCTTTAATTTGGTGCAGCCAACGTTTTACAAGTGCAGTAGCTCACTGCATTCCCTGCAGGGCCTATTTGGCTTCCATTTGCACAGCATTAAATTAATTTCACCCGTCATTCAAACTGCAGCCTATAAATACCATTTTTTTTGTACTAGCCCGGTCTGAAATGGATAATAAGAGATATCCACCTTTTTGAAAAATGTGACACCTACTCTCACAAAATAATTGCTCGGATGAAAGTAAAACTCTTATTATTAAAGCTGTGAGATGACACTGATGATATTAGCTGACTTGAGGCCAGTACAACGGTGTTGTCTGGGACAATATACATCTCGGGTTCCTTTTTAATGGATGGCTTAATAATAGCAATGAGCGATGTTTTAACATACTGTACCATGAGAAAATATTAGGACACCTTTCCTCATATTACAATGCATGTATCATGATCTTCATCATTGAAGTGATTTCAAATGGTGAAATCATAAGAATCATAGCTGGATTCACTTCAATGTTTCATGGAAAGTCCTAATAGTCGATACTCTGTCTATTTAACACATTTTAACACGTGTGCTTTGACTGCAATGACGGCTGTGCTGAAAATGCTTTATTTAGAATGAAAAATCACCTTTCTGTAATGAATTGCGATGGTAGGTGTCTTAATTTTTTAATCCTGTGGTGTAATTATTGTGTTGTGTTCCCTTGGGGTCCAAACTGGAGTTAATGACACAATGGACGGCATATTGAGGAAACGTAGATGGGCAACATTGTCTTCAGCGGTGACGGTGGGTTGGGGAGTTTGTCCAATTCAAAGTGGATGATACAGAGAGATGGGGCACGTGGAGAACGGCAAAGGACTGTTGCAGTAAACGCATCTGTAGTGTAATTAAGATTCAATGCGATATGATGAGACAGAAGAACACAACTGTGAAATTATGTTTTTAGACGCTGTTAAGCCGTGTTAATCCACGACAACAGCCGAAACAACAAGTTTAGCTCTGCGCCCCGATGCTGAAGCGATCAATGGTATCTGCATTTTCCATTTTCAGTTTTTTCTTCTTTTTGGATCCAATAATTTCCCATGATGCTCCTACTTTCATGCTGCATTTTCCCCTTTTGTTTTTATCCTAACATTGAGTCCTCAATTGCAGTGATTTCGAGTCACGGAATATGAATGGGCAAAGACCTTGAAAGCCATTAAAACCTCCTCTAATTTGACAGATGATGCCCGGATCAATGCGAAAACAATTCATTTGAACACGGGAGTCCTGTGCGTGGTAACATATGAGGTATCAAAACATAGGCCATGATTAATGTGGTGCCGTTTCCAACCTACACCTGTTTCTATTTAATCACATTGATCTATGAGAGATCAATGAAGGCGAGGGAACAATTGCAGACAAGTAGTAGAGATGTACTTAGACCTTTGGGATTGCCCCTAGAGGTTGTCTGCTTGTTCTTATGTGTGTGTGTGTGTGTGTGTGTGTGTGTGCATTTTAGCATGTGTGTTTGTGTTTCTTTCTCAACTGAAATCCAAGGGGAGCAAATCTCCTTTCTCTGTCATAAATAGCTTATGTTTTATCATAAAAACTGAGCAACTTGGGAAATAGAGCTATGAATTTATGTTGATTCAAATAAGGACCAGAATAAACAGAAGAAGAACTGGGTAGTTAGCATGAGCAGCGATTGCCACCATGGCTGAACAGAAAAAGAAAAGAGCGCCACCTACAGAAACTCAACCTCCATCAACAGAAAATCCAAAGAAAATGACGTCACAGCATTGGACACACTGTTTGATTGACAGGTGATCTCTGGGAACTGCAGCGCAGAAATGATGGAGACAAGATCAGAACCACCAGTATCTCGAGGATTACCACTTTCAACCGCATGGTTAGAAGTGATCTGTCTATCTGCCTGTGCCTGCCTTTTCTGTCTGCTTGCCTTTCTTTCCATTCAACCGTCCATCCATCATCTCATTATTCCATCTTTCCTCTTCCCTATACCTGGGTTGAATTATGATCTGTAGTCTTTCCTGATACATTGTGATTGATTGAGCTTCCCAGCTATCTAATGAATTGGCCCCTCAAGGACGTGTAGAGGGCCAGCTTTGGTAATAATGTGGACTCTGCCGAAGGCAGCTCACAGAGACTCCTGACACCATGGATTTAGCGCTTACGCTGTTTGTTTGGTTTTGGCTTTAGTGGGGGGTTTGTTGTTGTTTAATTTTTTATCAGCTACCAATTGCACTTTTGATAGCTTTTTTGCATTTTGTCTCATCATGAAGTGCTGCAGAAAAATGCTGCTCTTTCTTTCACTCTCTCTTTTTTTTTGTGATGATCTGGTAAATAAACCCTTGAAAAGAATGCACACCCAATAATAATATGTCCTTGGCTGCAGCTTAGCCTTCGTCAGGGTGCAAGGATAGGGATTTTTCAATGAAGCCTTTGCTGAATCATGCTGGAGACAATAATATAGGAAAATGTGACTATATATTTCTATTATTATTATAAAATATTTCCTACTAATTTACATTTCCTGCATTATTTACGTCTAAAGAAAATTGGTTTTCTATGTCTGAATGGTCAGTATATGAGTGTATGTATCTCTCACCATGTCTTAAAATGTCAGAAGAATGTATCTCTTGCAGAATCTACCATATTGGATTACAAATGTTGCAGATATACTGAGATGTTATGTAGTTTTACTGCAGGGAATTTTGGTTCTAGTATAGGTTGAGCTCTCCTGCCATACCTATCTTGTCCTGCTTTGCTAGGATGCACTGCAGTCTTGCATTCAATTATCACCCATTTTTAAGTGTTTATCCCATCTTCGAAAGCACAAACTGAATCTGCTGCCTATTGTACTGGCTGGACAAGCAAAAGCATTTCATTGGTCAGATGCAGGATGAAAAATGGCAAATTTTAACATCTTGCTGTTTCCTTCATTTTGTGAGTGTGAAGCTCCTTTTGCATCTAATCTTCATGCCATTTTCAAGATTATTTCGTAGAATTTCTGCTTTATTTGATAGGATAGATTGAGGAGTGACAGGAGGGATGGGAGACAGAGAGAGAAGGATTGGAACCCACAACATTGCGGAGGGTACATGGCAAAGTCTGTTAAGGAACTGATTTTCTTTTCTACAACACAAGAAAATAACGCAAACCATTTATGCTGGAAAACATTCATCAAAACCCGTATAGGCTATTGAGTATTGATGAAGCAGTAAAGTGGAATATGCATTTGCTATCTGAAAGGGAAAGGCATACAGCAGAGGCCAACCACGATGAAGATGAATGTCGACATGCATCTCATTTAATAGTGAGAGCTCAATCCGTCAGTGTGTGTTTGTGTGTGTGTGCATGTGCATTGTGTTTATGGACCGTTTATGTCTTTCCACCTCGTTTTTGAATTATGAATGCAGCCATAAATAAATGTTTCAAGTGTGTTTGTCTGTGTGTGGTTATGTTTGTGCTTTTTATTAGCTGATGTCCTTTCAGTATTGATATGAACATAAATATATATTCTGTTTGTGTGTGTGTCATAATTCCGTTGATGTTAGAGAGTGGTTTAATTGTCATCGTAAGTCTGCAGTATCATCAACTCCCTCTTTCTGTTCATTCCATTTCTGTTTTCATATTCAGAAAGTGACATGAATAATGCCAAGGGTGACAATATTAATTTGTGCATTGAAAATGTTATAAAAAAAATTGGACTGCATTGAAAAAAAACACCTATTTCTCATTTTTTCTTGTGTTTTTCTATTTTTTTAATTGAACTGAAAGATTGCATGGCCATTTATGTGTTCAGTGAACATCTTATGCAGTTGCAGTTTTATGCAGTTTTGTCTGACATCAATATGTTTTCATCTGTTCTTAATTGTCCTGTAAAAACTGTATATGATCTTCAGATTTGACCTTTTTTAAACTGACATCTGACATGTTCACACCAGTACAGAAAGTGTTTAATAACTTTGGGACAAAGACAACCTGAGGACAATGCATTGAAAAGTTAAACTGCATAGGTGTCAATGGAAAAAAGTCTTTCTATTGAGATGCAGGGTTTCTATTGAGGGCACCAAGGTGTAAAGGTGGTGATACTCAGGTAGGTAAGTTTTTGGGGGACATTGTCTCTGGTGCAATGCTTTAACATACACTATGTTGAGTGATAGTAGGCAACTAGCATTATCTCAGAAGTGATGCAGAGAACTTGTAGCAGCTCCAAAGCTAAATGGTGAGTAATACATGGTTCCTCACCTGAAATAGGAAATAGAATAGAATAGAAAAATGAAAATAAATCTGTCCACATCAGCTATACTGAGTTAATGATGTAATTTTTTAAATGTATGAATCTACAGGCTGTACAGCATGTAGCCTACTATCACTCAACATAGTGTATGCTAAAGTGTTAGCGTGGAGCCTATTATCATTCAATATGGTATGGTAATAAGTGTTAGCATGGAGCAAATGGTTAGGGTTTTAATAAAAATAATTAAAGGGGCGATGTGTGGTCCAAAAGGGTAGTTTGTTGCCTGAGGGCAACACCATGCCATGGAGGGCTAAAAATGTAGATGTTATGTTTGAGTCTTGGCTTGGTATTTTTGTAGAATGGATCCCTTTGCATACAGCATCTGTGGTTGATGGTAGCTAAGGGATTCAAACCCAGAGGAAAGGTGAAATGAGACCAAATGAAAGACGTTTGCTATGTCATGTTGCTGATTAGCATTATGCCAAGTGTGAGAGTGTGTTATTAACCAGTGTTACCTACCAATGTCTATGGCGATGCTTTCATACTCATATTACTAGTTCTCGATCTCTCTGTCTCTCATCCAGTAACTCTCCCCATTTCTTCCTCTCTTTTTTTTCTCTTCTCTCTCTCTCTCATTTTTTCTTAGTTTCTGTGCCTCTCTCCTTCTCTTGGCTTGTCTACCAAGCCAGCCGGTGTTGACTATGCTCTAGCTGTTGAAAGAGAAAGAGTATCTGTGTGTGTGTGTTATCTGTGTGTGCATGCTCTATGTGTTGACAGAGCTGAGAGATTTAATTGACACCCACAGAGACAATTATACAAGCATCCAAATGCTCTGTGTGTGTGTGTGTGTGTGTGTGTGTGCGCGCACAAGCAAGCAAGCAAGCTGTATAAATGTGAACAGGGTCTCTGGTGTGCATTGTGCATGGTAAGTGTGTTTCTCTGTGTTGCGTTCAAGGCAGAGCCAAGTCATGTTACTCTCTGTTTCACTCCTCTCTCTCTCTTATTTCTTCTTCTTCTTCTAGTTCGTCCTCTGATCTATTATGCAGATCTATAATCTAACTTCACTTCTCTTGTCGTGCAATACCAACTCGGGGAATTTCAACATCTCCTGCAAGCTGTTATATTACAGCTGTCCTTGTGATTTGACGTGTATCTGCATTCACATCCACGCATGTGTATTACTGTACATGTGAGGACCTTTCCTTGGCTATATTGACTAACTCCCTAACCCTAATACTCACCACTACATGCCTAATCTTAACCCTGAACTTAAGTCCTAATGATAAAATAGCCCATTAAGGAAGTGAGAAGCAGCAAAATGTCCTCACTTTGGAGGATTTTCCCTTATCTTTCTATCCTTGTGAGGACATATGTTTCTCATTCGTATAGAAATACAAGAATGCAAACAAACACACAGACACACACAATTTAGCATCGCTTTCTTTCTTGTCATTGACAGAACACACACACACATACACACACAAGGTAATGAAGTACACAACAAACATGCACACATGCATGAGAAGATGCTCTGATATATGCACACGACATATATCAGAACACGTCTTACTCCCTTTTTATCTTTCCTGTTGCTGCTCCATTGCCTTTTAGTGCCTCAGGAAGCTGTTTAAAGTTTATATCATAGCCTGTATATTTTTACCCCATGCAGATCATATGGCAAAAGCTATTAGCTGTGTACACATGACATTATCTAATCCTGTGTGTGTTTGTTTGAGAGTGTGTATGCACATATCTATATGTGGTGTGTACATGTGTCTTTTCATGAACTGCACTGCACAAGAGCATAGGCGTGTTTGTACATACATGAGTATCTGTATTTGTTTGTGTGCGCCTTGCTTGCTTGCATTGCGTTCATACCTCCAATATGTGTATCTCAGTGTGTTAACTGGGTAATTGCCCTGTGACTGTGTAATTCCAGATGATGTTGAGATGATCATGGATGCCATTCAGCACCAACCCAGGAGCCAAACAGCATCACTGGAGATACATCACTACTCTCTTTATGTACAATGTGTCTAATTGTTTATTATCCTCAGGAATCCTCTGTGTGTGTGTGCGTGTGTGTGTGTGCATGCGTGTCTGTCAAAGCCTTTTCCTATGAAACGAGATGAAGGAAAATGAGTGAGTCATCTGCATAGAATTTACTGTGTGTATGTGAGAACGTGTATAGGAGCTATTGCAGGATTAGAAAAGACTGATTTAAATGTATAATGCCATAATAATGGGACTAATGGGTATTGTGAGTCATAACCCCATGTGTGTATATAAGTGATTTTTGAGCAATTTTGAAGAAGATATGTTAAATTCAATCCCTATAAACGCGAATTAAAGATATAGAAGAAATGATTGTGTGTGTATGTGTGACTGAGGAGGGATAGAGAGGTTAAATTTGTAGAAATAAATGTAAAACTAACAGCATTAGTACCAAACCTGCTGTTTTGCATGCAGTGGCACGATACAGTATGGACAGAAATCTAAGTGACACATTTTCATATGAATTCACGATCTCTGCTCAGCCTTCAAGTGAACTCATAGTGATTCATTGTGAGGCGGTATAAACACTGTAGAATTACCATAGCCTCTTTCAGCGGTTGCTTTGGAGGTGGTATATTGTGACTGCAGCATCCTATACTGTATATTTCAGTGGTAATTAGGGTGATAGGTAAGTGCGCTCTTCAAATGTAGAAAAAGAAGCTCTGTTTGCTGACTTTGCTGTCATTCAAAGTGCATTAACTTTAAATAGAACAATGTATTGGAATTATAAATTAAAGGAAAATTCCACCCTTGGATGCTGTTAAATATCATCAAGCTGTGATGTTCGACGCAAAGTTATTCTGTGATGGAGTGATGGAATTTAATTTGTTGGTGTGCCCACTTTCCCTCAACCTGCCTTCTATTTCAGGTAGCGATTTTCCCAGAATGCCTTTCAACAACCCCCAGAGAACGTGCCTGAACATGTGCAATTCAGCTGTTGGTTATGCGTGTGGGTGGTTAGAGCAATTTTAGAGTCCTTTGCTCAAAATGTTCCTTATTTTTAAAATGTAGTCTCCATCTTTGGTGCTTAGTGCTCATTGCTGTGGTCTTTCTGTGTTGCACTTCCCAGACATTACGTCTTTTTCTTTGGATTTTCATTTTACTTTGTTCAGGCGTGGTGGCTATTGCTATTCATGCTAACTACCCAGCTCTTCTTATGTTTATTTCAAACAAACCGGAAATGTAAAACGCATCACGTGCACCAGAGGATTTTTCCCAGAAAAGACCTACCAGACACTGTGTGTTTAGTGTGTTTAGAACAGCAAATGTAAAAGCTTTCATGGACTGGCTAGAGGTTGGATCACTATTGTGTTTGGCAATCAGCAATAGAGAGGAACAAAACAGACATTGATTTGAAGTAAAATGTCACGGATGATTACTTTAAAGATACATTTTATAAAAATTAATATGTCATTTCTATGACCTCGGATAGTTCAGTCTAGATTTGTGAACATGGTACTCTGAGATATCCAGTCCCAGTAGCAAGGAACAAGAGACTCAAGACAAAATCCTGGAGCTGCGCAATTTACACTTTGTCTCTTGAGCTCCTTTGAGAGCTGGAGAGTAACGAAGTGCATCCAATATTAAGCTCTCAGCCCCCATGATGTGTTGAAACAAAAGGCTTCTTTGGCAGTGAACTTTGATCAAAGACTCCCCAATTCTTCTCAATATGCATTCTCACTCTCACTCGCTCATTCTCTCTCTGTCTCACACACACACACACACCATATTCTCCCTAGAATTGTATTCAGCTCCATTTTTCTATTCCAAAGACCACTTTAGTTATTGTATTAAAATATGCAGTAATGCAGTAATAAAACAAAAACGATTTTATTCCGATCTATCGCAGCTCCCTCTCATTCCCTTTTGATGCCTAAAGAGTGTGCTGGTTTCCAAAATAAAGCCGTTCCCCGCAAAGTTTACCCTTTAATCTGGCTCTCAGTGGCTTGAGCAAGGCACAAACACACAAAAAGATTAGGGGCTCAATTCTCTGTGTAGCTCGATGGGAAGTGCAAGGTACTAAACTCTGCCAGAGTTAGGGGTGGGATGATCTTGCAAAATCCTGTTTTCTCTAACAGCTCTGCAAAGCCCCAGCGTCCTCGCCCCAAAATCAAAGAGTTCCTGACTTTATTTTTTGACTTGAGAAAAGATGATGTTTGCCAAATCTAGACTCCACCAGCTAAGGTCAAAGAAAGAACGTGGTTACATCAAGCTGGTAGGCTACCTCCAAAATGTCATCTTTTCAGGGTTTCGGAAAAAAGCATGACTCTCATGGCACTCCAAGAGGGCCTTTGGCTTTAGTCACATCGCTGCAGTGCTGCATCTAAAATTATAACTCTCAAAGTGGGCCAAAGATATTTAGATTTCACGACACTGATGTGTGGGTGCCCTGTTGTTGGATTCGAGAGGTTCTCATGCCACGCTTCACATTTTGTGAGATTGTATAATTTGAATCTTGACATTTCCAAACACACGGGATCCGATGTGGAAATGTGGCTTGGATGATAGAGGAAAGGGGGAGTGGGGGTGGAAGCTGGTATGTCATTGTGGCTAATAACATATTAGATTACACCTACACTTACACGTAGGCTTGCACTTCAACATCATCGACAACATCATACCCAATAATTTCAAACTTTCAATCAATGGGCTAATGAAAAAGCTTGCACGCTATGCTGCAATTTGTGCTATTTTCCCTTCACCAATGAGCTATGGGTTCAAGCGTACTGGGAGAATAGACAGCCCCAATGAGATAGACATGTAAATTGTCTTCCATCAGTGTTAAAGCAACATATTTTCCATTTACAAGCAAGCTAAATAGGCAAATGGCTTTTTAAACACATGGGGCCGGTGCCACCTGATGACATACATTCATTGGAATGTGGGCCTCATACACATTGGTACCAAAATAAGATCAGCATCCCAACACTTTCAATGTTATGCACAACGTACATTTCTAACACATCTAATGAATATACTGATAATACAAAAACAGCTTAACAAGAAATCACAACGTGCCATTTGCTCTCCAAGCAAGTTTGGGCCAATGCCATGCGCTTGTGCATATTACAAAACTTTGCCAAAATTGCAAGAACAACCACAATCAGGATCCTTTTAGAGCAGAAAAGAAAATGCTCCATGAAGCCTCATCTGACTGCAACCAACTATTGCAGATATTGCAACTATTGCATTTTAGCAACAGCAGGATTGAACTGCAAATAATATATTATTTTGCAATGCACGGCGGTGTCAAAAAAAAAACATTACCTTACCAAAATAAAATGTGTGAGCCTGTTCTAGGAGTCTTCAGATGACGCAGAGTGGAGACAGTTCTTTCGGACCAAGCGACATAACTTCATGAGGTATTCAACTTCTCTTCAACTTCTTGTGAATGGAGTTTGGAAAGGCACGATGCTATCTCTTGTGCTGCACTACAGAGGGAATCACCGCCGACACCTTTCTGCATTTGGAGCTGGAGCCCCAGGCGGTCAGAGTTGCACTGCTGGGGTAGGTGAAAGGCCTCCGGTTCCAATGCATCTCTATTATGATTGGTTGCATCAATAACGGTACTTCTGAGCATTTATTATCATTTATTATCCAATAACAAAATAATTAAAAAAAAAAATATTGTGGATCATTATCATTACATACAACACAGTCAGTTTTTCATTTCCCACCGATCCCTTTGCAACAGCACTGTAATGTCACTGGACTGACAGCAGCTCCCTCAACCCCAAGCAACCAGCTATTACAGTTGAATACTCAACTGCTTATGGAAACGTTAGCACTAGACCAATGTTCGTACTTTTAACCTGCTAATGCCTGCAACACACTAGACTAATTTTAAAATGCTAACCGGTGTTGAAAACACATTATAACACACACAGATATACATTTTTAGGGCCAGGCGTTACACCCTACACAATATGATTTAGAATCCAGTACAGATTCTTGACATGTCAGAATCTCTAGTCTTGCTGGAACACTACACTACAGGAGCCCATGCCGATTTCGAATCGAGGCAGCCCCGATCAGCTTGCAAGTCGATGGGGAGGGTTTAGATGTAGTCTGTATTGCTTCACACTACCAGATAATCCTTGCTGATACTTGGTCCCGACGAAGCCTTCGATCAGGGAGTCGGCCCGATTCTCAGAAGGAGGTAAATCTGTCTGAAATCAGCTCAGATTCTCTTCTAGTGTGTTTAAGTTTTTTTCATATGTTTTTTACATACACCGCTTTCCTTTTTAGAATGCTTGCATTCTTCTGAGCGATCTGTGTCTTTTTCCTTGGATTTTCTGCTGAAGTTTGAGTTTCTATAGGTGTCCCTCTTTTCTTTGTCTGTTCAGCCACGGTGGCTATCGCTACTCATGCTAACTACCCATTTCTTCTTCTGTTTATTCCAAACAAACCGCTCTTGCTGCTTCTGTAAATGTAAAACGCATGTAAAAGCTTTCATGAAGTGGGTACAGAGCATAGCAAAAATTAATTTAGATGAAAAAGTTGTAGAGTAGTTGTAAATGAATGAGTTATAAGTTATATTAATGATAATATTGTGTACCTATATTCAAGGTATTTGGAATTAAAACCTTTGGGAACCTTTGTCCCTGCCATTACACTGTTTTCACCTGCACATCTCACTGAATCACATCTCTGCCCACGGCTTTACCCAAATATTGACTATATTTACGACTGAGAGACAAAAAACAATCTGTAAAATCTATTGTGGACAGTGCAATGAGTTTTTCCAAAAAGGTCAGGACTGTAAAAGCCCTCTAGTATTTGTCCCTGGGCTGAGTTGACGGGCACTGCAGCATTATCCTCTCTCCAGTAAACAGCAAGAATAAAGGTGCAAGAGTGGGAAAAAAAATAAATGCCAGCCGCGCACTCTGACCCCGGCCGGCCTCCCTCGGCACTCGAGAAATCAAACAGTGTGATGTTTTAGTGACGTGACAGCGCCACCAAAACACCTGAGCTCAGCAAATGGGTTCGCAACCCTTCTCTCTCCCTCTCGCCCCTTCATCCCACCTCTTGTCCTTCTTTCCCTCCTCCTCCTCTTCTTGCCCTCGCATCCCTCTCTTTCTACTTCTCTCTACTTCCTCTCTTCATCCTCTTCACCCCCCCTTATCTTCCTCTTTCTTTTCTATGCTCTCCTCTTCACAACTCCTCCTCCTCGGCCTCTTTTTTCCTCCCACCCTTTCCTCAGTGATTCAGTGATCCTTTCATTATTCTATCACTTGATCTGTACGTTATGCCACACACACACTCGCATGCACACACACACTGGCCTCCTATTTCCCGTCAGCCTGAGCCCCATTTGACCTTAGTAAATGCAGCCATAGAAAGCCTATTGATTTATGCATACAGATGTAGTGTGTGTGTGTGTGTGTGGCTGTATGGCTGTGTTGCCTTGTTCACCCTTCTCAATGTCACAGGCTCGTTAGCTTCCAGAGTCCCTTTCAGAGGCGGCTTGATTGTGTGTGTGTGAGTGTGTGAGGGAGAGAGAGACAGAACGAGAGAGAGAAAGAGGGTGTTATGTGTATGCATGCGCACTTGCTTGCCCACTCATTTGTGTGTATGTATTTCTGCCCATGTGTACGTATATATATGAGTGTGTGTGTGTGTGTGTGTGTGTGTTCAGTTGCCTGGCTCTGTGTGATTGAAATGGAGAGGGTGTTGCGGGATTGCTTGTCTGCATGCACAATCACTTAAACCCCAATATAGTTTGATGGACAGCACCTCCGCCCAACCAGGGCGTGTAGATAAGGACAGGGCACCGCTGTGATTGGTAGATAAAGGAGATAGATTAACCCACGAGGCCTCCCTCTCTCTCTCTCTCTCCCTCCCACTCTCTCTCTCTCTCTATCTTCTCCCCATGCTGAATAATGTAGCTGTTTGTTTGATGAAGAACAAGTGAAGGAAGGAAAGAGAGAAACGTGGGAGGTTAAAAAGGGAAAGTATGGAGGAATCGGTGAAATGAGAGGAAATGGGAGGCGATGAGGGGAAAGAGAGGAAAAGCGATCTGTGAAAAGAAAAGGGAGATGGCAGGAAAAGATGAGTAACTGGGAAAGACTGGAGAAAGGAGGAGAAATAACTGGAGAGGGGGAAAAAACTAATATGGGAAAGATCATGCAAAAGAGAGGAAAAGATGAGAGAGAAGAGGGGATCGGTGATGGAAAGGGAAGAGAAGGCAGCGGTGAAAGAAAAAAATCTGGAAAAATTGGGAGTAAATGGGAGAGCGTTGAGAGGAGAGGGGTTGAAGGCGTTAGAGTGTAAAGGATGTGAGAGAAAGGTTTTGAATTGGCTGGGAAGAGAGGAGATGGGGAGGACTTGCTGATGTCCTACCTTTCCACGCTGCCATGCAGAACTTTTGCTGTTTTATCCAAAGCATCTCTGCAGGAAATGCATATAGATTTTTTTGGGAGTTGAATCCCTTCATGTTGCCGGCAGCACACTTTCTGTCCATTAGCTACATGCTGAGGCGTATGTATTGGGACAGTGAACGTAGGTTGGTGTTCCTGACTCAGCTACAGAGTATTTTGCATCAAAACATGAATAAAAAGCCAGAGAAAATATTGTTATATATAAGGTTTTGAAAGTCGCTGTTATTATTTTTGAAGCTGTTATAGCTGGTATTTTGACCCTATATTCAATATCTTTAAATTTGACCATTTTCATGCCCCAAAATTCGAAGGATTCAATGTTTCCCTCAGAATTGTATTGATGCCAGGAGGCAAAAACCTCTGCAACACCATTTAGACCATCATGGGACACTGAAACTCTCCATTGAAACCCAGCCTTACGAACCTATCCAATGGTAGGGGGAACTCTGGGATACATTACTGCCTTATAGAATAGTTCAGGTTTCACGGGCTGTTTTTCTGCAGTCAGAGAGGAATCTCCATCATATCAGAGGTGGACAGCGCCGACTGGCTAATATCCAATATTAGCCCAATTTTAGTTTATTGTCCCATTACTTGCACTGTTTGACTGCATGATGAGCCTTGCCTGGTGTAGTTTTAGTATCACCATCTATTAGCCAGCTAGATAATAAAATGTCAGGGCTTAAAATGAGCAGATCTTGTGCACCCAGGGTGAACAAAAGTGCTCGGCAGCAGCGCTAAAGAATAAAGCAACATAAATGAGAGACAACTGACGGTTTCCTTGATGATGTTGACCCAGGCTCTCTTTGTGAAGGAGATATCAGTCTGGTGCAGTTAGTTGGACTTGATGATTTTTTTTTGACCAATCAATGTTGTTCAGTACTGAAACTCTGCCCCAGTGGTTCCTGGTGCTACCTCGCTAGCAGGAACTTTTTGGGTCTAGGAACTATCCCAGAAGAATCTTTTTCGGGGGTAGTTCCCCCTGTGGGAAAGGTTGAAGTACCAATTAAGTACCAATAGTACTAAGTTCCTGGATAGTTCCTGCAGTGGAAAAACAACAAATGTCTCAGACTTTGCTGATCAAGCTTGATGAAATGATGCATCTGTGTTCTGACATCTTCAAAGTGGCACTAGGAGGGTGTTACAATCACCTGTCAAAATAAGGCGACGTGTGTTACTGATTGGCTTACATGGGGACTGCAGCATTTGTGATTTCTGTCACTTTGTTTAAAGCTAAAATATGCAACTTTTGACTTTGCATCAGTGAAGTATATTCCTAAAACATGCCGTGTAAGCTTGTGAAATGCTGCAGCGGCAGCCCAGCCAGGTTGGGACACACAGTGCAGCAGATACTGTCTGTGATCCAGCCAGGCCATAGCGAGGCCAGTCCAAAATGGGTCGTGCACTGAAGAGCCTGGGTCCCATGGTGAGAGAGTCCTTGCATTACTCACTTTTGGTCCCAGGTTGAACATGATGGATGACTGAAAACCATTGCATGGACTTATAAATGGACTGAATTACAGGTTACAATATTTCTGCAGGCTGATTTGCAATTAGCAAGCAGGTAGGTTAGTGCCTTGCTCTGAGACACTGTAACAGTGGCTGATGATGGACACATTGGCTGTTGTGGGGATCAAACCTGTGACTTCCTGGTTAAGGGATGGTCTGTCTACCACAAAGCCTTGTGTATGTATGTATGTGTGTGTGTGTGTGTGTGTGTGCCATAATGCCCAGAGGAAGTTGTTGGACTGTGTAGATAGGCCATATACGATGTTCCCATTTGAGAGAAAAAGAGGGAGGGAGAGCGAGATGGAGGGAAACAGACAGCAGAGGAGGGAAGTGAGTATTTTTGGGTCATGTGGGTTGCCCTATTTAGCGTTTTCTGCCGACATCTCAAAGGCACAGTACACACACACACAGGCACAAACAATCCATTTTGCTGAGTAACATTAAAATGCCTGTTTATTTGAGCAATTTTCCATCATCAATAAATCATACTGTTTTGTTTCAGCTGTTTCCTTGATTATTCTCCTGAAACACCTTCCAAAAAATAGTTGGTTACCCTTAAATACTATCTATCTGTCTATCTGTTTTTATTCTGTTCACCACATGGTCAATCCAACCGAAATTCATACCAAAACACACAGATGTTTTCAGTAACCTATATTGCTGGAATGGCACTAAATCTATTTGTGTTATTAACCAACTTTACATTACAGTCATTTAGCAGACACTTTTATCCAAAGCAACTTATAAAGGTACTTGACACTATGTTGGGATTGAACCCACAACCCTGAGACTGAGAGTCTCATGCTCTACCTACTGAGCTCAGTCTCAACTTTATACGAAGTTGGATGGTCAACTACCTGACTCTCCTCAACAAACACACAGCACTCTATAACTGATAGAATCAATCTTAACATAAAGCCAGCATCCTGCGGAGGACTTGTAATTGCATCTCAAAATAACAAGTGCGGTGCAAGGTAAGGATGCGGAGACGGACGCAACAGGTGAAGAACCTTTATACTGTGAATTCAGTTTTCATTTTCAGCTCAGGTTTTTCTTATTTAACTTATTTATCTTTTCAAGGGATGAACAATGATTGACAATGTTGTGTCCAATTTATGATTTTGTACAAATTATTATTGACATTATTATACGCATTAATATAAACATTATTTGCGTCCACATCTTGTAATCTGCATGTCAGAATTGTGTCCAACCTTGTTAGAGCCTCCCATACTATGTGTTAATTTTGTCTAATCCAACACCCACCCACCCACTCTTGTCCTGGTAGCTAAGTGTAACCCCCTCCCCCCCAAGGTTTTAAATGATTTCAAGCCAGTAGATCCCTAGTCATGCAGACATTTGAGAAGATGAAAAAGGAGGAGAGAACACTTGATCCCCTTCAGATTTGGGTTTGCATAATTAGTTCAAATGTGACCCATTCAAAACCTTGAATGAAATCATGCATTGCAGCAAGAAACGGTAGATCAAAGATGGGATGTGATGTGATGGCTTTTGCTTTTAATGTCCAAGTCCATTCCAACAAAATCAAACTTTTGAGTGCCTTTATATTTACTCTTGGAGGAAGCCATCACATCGGGCCCTGTCTTTGACCGGCTGCTTCTCAATGCACGATATGTGTTTGAATGGTTTCAATGGGTCGCAACATATTTGAATAAATTGCAGTAACAGGCTGGGTTACTGGGGTGAGTCAGGTTCAACTCATAGACCCAGCCTGTCAGCAGGCAGGTCCTGAGCATCCCTTGCATAAGGAGCTTGAGTCGCAACTGCAAAACAGCCTGAAGGTAAGAGCTCAGAGGTCTAAGAGATTCACAGCCTCCTTTTGTTTCAGCTGCTACTGAAAACATGACGCAGTACTCAGGATACATTCAGGAGGCTGCTACTGATCTCCTGAATGTATCCTGAGTACTGCGTCATGTTCTGACGTGGCTCTGTAGATTGTTAATTATTTTACCCCCGCCTGCAACCAAAATTTCCACTGGTTGGACAATAAAGCGAATATGGATATGAATGTACTACAGATGAAGACCCGTCTCTGCTGCCTCAAAAAATTGCCCATTCATGTATCATCACCATAATATCAGCTGCCAACACAGCCACTGCCAAACACACACACACACCCAAACAAACAACGAGGACAAGCCCTGTACCTCCCCTGCTGCGTGTCTCGTCACAAACAAGTCATGTCACTTTTCCGGTCACAGGCTTTCTTCATTGCTGAACATTTCAATGGATGTTGATCCATAAATATTTAATTGGCTCCCCGTCCCCTCAAGAGGGGACTCCAAACCCTCAATATCTGACTAACAAGATTGAAAATCGAGGGGGAGTCAGTAAGAGAAAGGAAATGAGGGGAATAAACAAATGAGGTGAAAGAAACGAGGAATAAATGGAGAGAAAAACCAGATGAAGACATGGATGGATAAATAGATAGAAAGACAAATTGATAGCAGCATTTGTGTTTCTTTTTTATGTCTTTTGTGTACATCTGTGTGTTCCTCGCTGAACAATGTGTGTCCCTACTAAACAGTCTGTGTGTGTCCGTGCCTGTACCACCGCATGCTGTGAACAGTGTGTATGTCCACTTTTATCCAATAAGTGGTGTGTGTGTCCCTCCCTTAGTAGATGCTAGTATGTATGCCATATGTGCGTGTGTGTGTGTCTTTTCCGCCCTGTGAACCGCGTGTGGGTGTGTGTGCCTCCCAATGAGTGGGTGTACCACAACACAGCATGACAGTAATGTTACATCAATGTTCACGGCAGGAATGGAGGGAGGAGGGGACAGAGGAGGGGTTAGAGAAGGAGAGAGAAAAGTAGGGATGCCATCGAGGGACAAGAACAATATTGCATCCATGTTCACAGGAGGCATACGCACTGTCCATGTTGGAGTTGGAGGGCATGGCGGGGTTCTTCATGTTCAAGGTGGAGGAGGGAGAGGCTACATACAGTAGATGCCAGAAGTCTCATTTTTGACAACAGATTACAAAATTTTTTAAAATTAAAACCCTTTAAGACTAAAAAAAAGCCAGAGTGTATATTTTTCGTAAGCACTATGATGTATAAAAACATATTTGTCTATTTAACTCAATAAAGATTTTTATGTAAAAATGCATCCATCTTATCAGCCTAAATCACAAAGTGAGGCTGCAATAAAGAAGAGTGCCTCACCCCCACTAATTTAGACGCCCAAATGAAATTCTGGCATCAGGTCGGAAGTGACAAACTGAAATGTGAGCGCGAAACCCAACCAACCTCCACCACCACCAGATACTAAGTTAGACATTCAGACACTACTCATTACTGGGAAATGTAATAAAATGACAGTAGCGTGTAACAACCCAACACTGGAGGCATGCTGTAACAGTGTAATCCACCGGTAATGAGAACCAGCTTGTCTGGCTAGGAATTGGCTGGCTGGCTGATATCGGATATCGGATATCGGATATCCGATATCGTAAAACATAATGCTTCTATATCCAAGGACTTGCTTTGTGTTGCTCGAGTACATTTTCTCATTGATTATGAAAGCCGGTGCGATCACCGAACAGAAGCGAGAGCGTGCGATGGAGGGAATTGGGCTTTTTTGAGTGGTTGAGAGGTTTTTGCTGGAAGATGAAGGAGGTGAATTGAGGAATTTCAGTCCAAAATGAGATACCTGCCATTTGAAAGATGACACGCTGCCATGAAAGTACAATTCACACAAAAACAGGAACATTTTAGAGGATATTATCACCTTTTTTGTCCAAAGCGGATACATTAATATTAGTAACATATTGGAATGAAAGTCTTCAATTAGAATGAGTGAAAGTCCTTTCCCTGACATATACCCTTCTGTGTATTGCTCATAATTGCTAACAAATCATTATTTTGAAATGCTTTAGAATCTGTGCCTATTAAATGAATCAGATTTGTCTCTTGCCTGATTACCACAGAAGCAGCCAGCTCAGTGTATGAGCTCACTTGAGGACTAACTGGTCCCTGCTCTAGGCCGGCCCGTCCGAGATGAACCATTTTATAGATGAACCCATTTTCCAATGGGTTCATCTATAAAAATGTGATCGAGGGGAAGGATGGTGGAGGATGGAGGGAGAGTAAAAAGTGGCGAGAGAGAGGAAGATAAAGACGTGAATGACAATGGAAAGACGGAGGAAAATAGGGAAAGAAACAGTAAAAGGCAGAGATTAACTCTGACCTCTATCATCCACTGAGCTGCACTCTGACTGGAGCTTGCTGCGTACTAGCTGTTGTGCCAAGGGTGTTGCAGCAATAGGCAGGACTTAATGGCGCATTAAATAATCTATGGTTTACTGACCTCTATCAGCGACCAGTAGGAACTGCAACAAAACAGACATAACTTATCTCCTCCTGTACAAGTACTCCGGCACCCATCCCAGCCCCTTGAGCTACGGTGGCATTCAGTTGACACAATCAATGCAGTAAGTTAGCAAGATGAGGTCATATATCGCCATGCAAAATACTGGAATAATAATGTTTCCTTGTCATTTGCTTTTTTGGCTTTGTAGCTGAAATGTCTTGCGGTCGCTTGCTTCTAGCGACCCATCCTTCATCACTGAGCAGTTTTTCGATCAACAACCCTATCAACTCCCTGTAGAGATTTTATGATCATTTTGTGCTATGGGGCAGAAAAAAAAGCCTTTCTTATTGCCCCTTTAAAGCAGTGCAAGAAAGTAATTAGTTGCAGATGGTTGATATGGGCAATGGCGCCCCGAGATGAAGGTTGACCACGGCGAAAAACATCGGATGACTTTTCTCAGGTCAACAAAAATGAATGGTGACTGCAAGGTAAGAGCTAGATGATGAAGTGCCAGAGATAGAGAGAGAGAGGGAGAGAGAAAAGGTAAATAAGAGATGCGTACCAATAGGGGAGACAGACGGCAGGAAGGAAAACAGAGAGGAAGAAATGAGAAAATTAGTTTGAAGTGTAACTAAGCAAATGCTGTTGACAGATCATTGTAGTCTAAACACCTGAACTGTTACAATTCATTCATTCATTCCATTCTCTTTGCTAGACTTCATGTCAGCCTCTCCGTCCCTCCCTCCCTTCTTCTCTCCCTACCTTCCTAGATAGACTTTATGACAGCCTCTTTCCCTCTTCTCACATGAAATCAACAGAGATGGTTTCTCAACAACAATCTGTCTATGCCCTTTTGTTATGTGCTTATGTGTGTGTGTATTTGTGTGTGTATTTCTGTATCTGTGTATGTGTACACACATGTATGTTTTATGCATGTGGAAGTTTGTACTTATTGAGCTATATTTCTTTTCTAATACAATTTGAATTTTGTTCAGCCCAGGTGCTGAATTAAATGAATTTGGTCTTAGCCAGGCTCAAAACAAACAGCCTTGTGACTGGTAGTTTTAGAAAAAAATCACTTTGCTACACTTGGTAAATAACCTACTTTGTCAATTGGCTAAGTGCAGAGAGTCATTCACGTCTTATTCAAGCCACGCTGCAGAATAAAATACTGCAGATTTGTTTTACAGCTCCTTTTGTGGCTCCAATTCCATTAATTGTATTTCTTCTCCAGTTAAACTATGGCTGCGCTGATTGTTTCCGGCCCTCAAGAGGAATGTTGGGAAAATTCAAGGAAGGATAAATGATCTGGGAACCTGTTTGATTGAACAACGTGAGTTTTATTTGACAAAACTCCAATTCAGTTACACCGAGTTAAGCATTGGAGATATAATATGTTGCAGAGGATGCATTGGGGGTAATGGCGACGGACAATGTTTCCTACAATGGCTGTAAGTACAGGTAGGGATGGGAGGGTTCAGCTAGCAACGCTGCAAAAAACAATGCTGTAAATCTGTCCTGGTGCACTTTGTGGCAGTTCTGTTCATGTTGAGGTCTCCTCTACAATATACTTTCATGGAGTGTAACTTCAGCTCATGGGAACTAGCTTGTTACTGTTTTGTTATTCTGTCAACAATTCCATCTGAAATGCCTCTTGTTCATGAAGACTCATGATGGCAAAATTCTGGAGATCCACTGTGTGATTTAGGTTTTATGCAGACCAAGAGTGGGTTTAGGGACGGTTGCCTTTGGACGTGTTCACACCAAGTGTGCTTGGAGCAGTTTATTCAAACTTTAGTTTGGTTTGTTAGGGGAGTGAGAACAACACCATTGGAACTCGAGGTGGCACCAAATAACCACGCAGAGATGCCTGAAAATGTGGGTCTTCGTCCTCTTCCAAGCGAACTGTGGTATGGTTGGTTAGGATCCAAACCAACTATAGGAAAGGACCCCAAAAACTCAAGGGTTCATGGGTATAAGGAGATAGCCGGCAGTTCCTCGTGCTTGGTTTTTTTGATTCCCCCGCCTCTCCTGGCAGGATGACAGGTTACCAAAACTGCCCAATAAACGAGCTACATGTGAGTCCATGTGACTTTTGTTTACAAGCCCTTGTTTGCTTGTAATCGGGCAGTGTGAACCTAAACAAACCAAGACAAAAATACAACAAAGTTCGCTGTCAGTGCAGCTGTAAACCCATGGACAGGAGACCCATGGTTTGATCCCTCACACCAGTTGTTCAATCCAAAGCTGCAAGGAAAAAACTGAATTCTGCCAACTTGAAATAAGGTGGTGAAACACCCATCATGGTACAAACCATATCCAACAAAACAAAACAAAATCTACCCTAGTTTGCTAAACTATCAATCAATGTTTTCTTCACCCTACCTTATGTTGTGGAATACCTAACAGCTTCAGAATAATAGTTTCACCTCCCCACGACTCATTTTTGGGTCACGTTCCTGACTTAAACTAACGCTGGATTTCACTAGTGGTGGGTTTGCTTTCAGCATTTACCTTTTTATTTATTTTTTAAAAAATTCTGTCCCAGCTCTGTAAAACTCCCTATTCTGTTCTGTTGACAACACAAACGTAAGTGCCTCTTCAAGATTATTGCGAAGCCACAGTTTCGAACAGCATTGCCAAGTGCCTTGAGATTATTAGCAAAGCCGTGCTGCTTTTGAAAAGTGGCATAGAGCAGCAGTAACAGTTGGCTCAGAGCCACATTGTATGAATATAGTAATGATGGTGTGTGGAATCCTTGTAACTTTGATTTTTTTTTCTTTCGATTTTCTCACTTGAATGGAAAGTTTACATGGCTCCTCAATTGTGCTGAGTAAGATTCATTTTCCTCAGACTCGTTATGAACCGGTGTAAAATTTTAAAGGTTGTTGCAAAAAAATAATAAGAACTTAGCTGCTGAGAGAGCACACATTTTGGAGGTACAAGGTCTTCATCTGAAAGCGGCGTTATTCAAAATGTAATATACATGCTTCCTGCCTGGCGAACTGACTGATTAAGTGACCTGTCGCTGAGTTAAGTCCAAGAAATCCTGCTGGTATGAGTGACATGTTGACAGCTCAGTAAATGAAATCCAGCATTTTACTGCCAACCAGCCACTCAGGCAATACTTGGCGTTTTTCCCAGGATTTGCATGGCCAGTGTATAATATGATGTAGACACATACACACAACACACACACGGACAAATACACACTTAAACAGAGACGAATGGACAAGTAGACAACACTGCACATCGACGGTCAGTCATGGGGATGCACACACACACACACACACACACATACATACGCTACACACAAGCTGATGCACAAAAGCACACATACACTGTATATGTCAGTAATATTTCTCCTTGCTCTAGAAAGCAGCGTGGCCTGGTTATGTTATTACCACAGCAACAAGCTGCTGCCTTATATCCAAGCTGAGCTAAGCTGTGTGTGTTTGTGTGTGTGTGTGTGTGTGGGTGTATGCGTGGGTGAGGTAGACAGAGGGAGACAAACAGAAAGACAGAAACCAGAATCCCATTTCTGAGCAGCAAGCAGCCTATGATATGTGTGTGTGTGTGTGTGTGTCTTCATCTCTACCCCTATGTGAGTATACATGTGTCAGTGCATGCGTGTGTATTGTGTATATGCGAGTGTAAGCCTGGATGTGGTTTCTTTTTGCAGCAGCACTCAGGGCTGCTGTGACCTGTATATTTTAATATTCACACAACAAATATTGGATTACATTTATACAGGGCTATTACCGTACCAGCAGCTCAATAGCCCCGCTGCTCAGGGCTTACTGTAATTGTTCCAGTTATGGTTAATTAGCTTGCAAACGCTGAGGATTCAATCTCAAATCAATATGAGGAAGAGGAAAAAAAAAGAAAAAGCATGTGCTGTAGGGAAAGTATGGGGAAATGAATAGTACATATTAAAGGTGCTATATGTGTAGCATTTATCATCCATAGGTCATTACCACATTCATTTTGAGACGTTAGCATAATCAGCCTGAACAAACGGGATCATCGCCGCGGAGATCAGCAGCTTCTATACTGCATTTTACGTTGTGTGACACAGGGTCGGGAAATAAAGCTAAAAGAGTTTCCGGTAATGGTGGATTAGTGGTAGGAGTGACAATGGAAACATCACTTCCAACGTTGATCCTCTTCAGGGAAAGCAAAAGATTCCAGGGACAGGAAGCAACATCGTCTTTGCTACAGGAAGCAATGGGGTTTATGGGAAACATAGTCTTAACGGTAGCACTGGCGCTTGATAGAGGCCACCAATTGTCTTGACTATGGTCTCATTTGTTTACTGTAATTACACCAAGGTATCACAATTGATATGACTGATAGATTGATTTAATCAGGCTACATGTAGCATAGCATATATAAGTATATAAATAATTGTCACGCCATAAATACTCTTCCAGTGTTTGAATACTGGTGTAAATCTACTCCCCAGATTGATTGATGGGAACAGATCCTTGCCCTGCCTTCAGTTACTTACCAGGGCTCAGCTTACACGCTTCTTACTATAACCACAACCATCAGTGACAAAATTGCAAAAACTGACCTTAGATTGTGTAAAGGTGAATGTCATTATGTTTCAGCTTTGAATTATGCTATTGATCCCACAGAAAGAGATAGAGGGAGAGTGGGCTATGTGGGAGTAATAAGGATTATATTTGAAATCAGTAAGGTAAGATGACACTGTGTTCCCTCTAGAAAGTACATGGCAACAATACACATTCATTTTTATAAGGTCGAGCACAATGTTGGGCTGCACTGTTGTGTCATAGATTTTAGGTAATGTTAGCCATCAAATCAGTCTGTAACTGCAAAACGATAGATAGATAGATAGATAGATAGATAGATAGATAGATAGATAGATAGAAAAAAGAAACCAATTTCCCCCAAAATTCCTCTTTGCGATTGAACAGTGCAGCAGTGGTGCAGTGAGGACTTGAGAGAGCGCTACAGTTAAAGCACCATATACTGTATATGAGTATTGCTGACATGTCCCAATTGAAAATCCATGGGAGCAGTTCATATTGAAGCAGTAAAACAGCGGATAATGGAAAATGAACTCGCATATCCTGAGCGCACTGTAGTTGCTAGGTTATCTTTCAATTACTTGCTAGGTGTCTCTCCGGGCTCTGCCTTTCTCTCATCCCTCTATCATCGCTCCCTCCCTCTATGCCCTACCCATGTTGTGTTGGCTCTCCGTCCATTCATCTCATGGATTTCCTAATAGGTGTCACTGAAAATGCTCTTTCTTTCTCACCCCTCCCCATCATCTCCATCCATTCCACTACCCTCACATGCTTATTTTTCAACCACCTTCCCCCTTGTCATTTTTATTCCCTCCATCTGGTGCGAGCGGAGGAACATAATTGCGGCGTCGGACCGGCGTTCCCACTCTTTGATTTCCCCCGGACCGGAGAAAAAGTGTTGATATCTGCGTCAGGGTACAAATGCTTGTGTTGTTTGGCGTTCAATTGGAAAGAATCAAGCAAATTCTAAATAGGAAAAGGAAATGAGAAAATTGCTGAGATGAGGCGCTGTCTCGTTGAAGATAATGGAGTTCAAAATATTCAAAATATTCAAATGTGCTCAGTACATCTGTAAGCGACATCTTGTGTTGCTTTTCCATGTGTTTAAAATGTGTTAGTCTCTATATTTAAATGTGTTATGAAGTCATTTGTGTGCTGGAAAGTATCAATAGTAGCTGTACATTTACAACACACTCTCTGAAAAAGGTATCATTTCAACTTTATTTGCACTTTCCTGCCACCCAAAAAGCACAGCCATCATATTTTTCTGCTAAAAAAGTGAAAATTTTCTCTAAAAATGTAAGAAATTACGACCTTACTTGCCATACAATCTCAGAATACACTGTATGTAATGCCCACGTTTGGCTTTCTTGCAATCTAAAGTTTCGTGAAAGAAATTTGGGTGAAAACTTGCAAGGACATTTTTAAGTAACACTGATATGAAAATGTAAATGTCCAAAAAATTATGTAATTTGTAGAATCAAAGGTACTTTTAAGATACACGTTTTTGTAGGAGCATAAAGAATGAATATTTACATTGCAGGTTCTTTGAAAATGTCGGTAATGCAAGCAGTATAATATGCATGCAATTTGTGTATTGCAAGTGGTGTGTCTGCCTGTCAAAAGATGACTTTGTTGCAGCAATCCAGTTTTGCCCAGTTCTTCGCCAACTCCTGGGCCAAAGAGCCATGTGAATATCACGCATGAAATGAAAGAATTATCCTTTTAGGCTAGCAGAATTATTTTGATATGAAATGGTGTGGCTGCCTCTCGGAACATTCGGGTCCCTCCGATGGGTCAAATTCTTTTGATGTAGTGGTCAAAGTAAAAATGATTCCATTACTTTATACTTGAAAGGGGAAGCGCCTCTCAGGTCATTATAGCTCAAGGCAGTCCGACTTGGTTTGATGGAAGATACCAGATATTAGGACCGATACGACTTGACCTTTTTCAAATGAAAGGGTACACAATCTTCTCTCCAGTAGCGTCTTTGCAACAACCCCAGGGACTGCATTTATAAACAGAGTGCAATCTCCTTTGAAATCATTTCCCTCGGCACTTGGTATACATGCAGATAATACCGTGGTAAAAGTACCATTTTTTTACCGCACGCACTGCCTAAAACATTGAATTACCAAGAAAACTTGCTCCACACCTAGGGGACCGTTCCAGAAAGGAGGCTGAGAAAATGCGAAAAGCCTGACTTGAGTTAATTTAACAAATGAATCCAAGATTTATCGGCTCCCCAAAGCCAACTTCCAGCTCATGTAATCAGTCTAATTTCAAGATAAATGCGCATTCGCAAATTTAAAACACCGACCCGAGATGGATGGATCACATAGATTCACGATGGAAATCGCAGAGAGTGAAAGAATGCAGCAGATGCTCATCAATCAATCAATTGTATGGTGAATAAAAGGCAAAACCATTGCCACGGACAAAGCCAAAGAGAAAATTTGGCAGGATATCACAGGTATCTCAAACAGAAAATGCCCCATTGGGTCAGTGGAGCTATGGTGCTCACGACGTAACTGTGACATCCAGTCCTGAACCTGTGACGTCTCTCTTCGCACTGAGAACTTTTACATCGATTGGCCGTTTCAAAGACGTCCGAATGGTTTATATGGTTTAGAGTCATGTTGGGGGACTTCCGTGACAGCTACGACTGCAAGTGAAATTTACTTTGATGATGAAAGGTAGAAATTACTCCTTCGGTTCGGGTTGCATTGATATCACGTCCAAAGTATTAGGTCTGGCATGCTTATTTAACCTTAAACGAATGGAAAGCAATACAATCTTCTCTGCAGTAGCTACCCAATGAACCTCCGGGACAGTGTTCAAAAAAGAATGTCCATTCTCCTTTCCAATCACTTCTGCAGTCTTCTGGGATATAAACAGATGTAGACGTGGCGGATGTCTTTCTGAAAGGCTGCAAGATCTCCATTGAGGGGTAAGCACACAGCCTTTGTATGGTACAATAATTACATTGCTGTCATTGTCGAGCTGCTGTAGCAACAGTTTTGTGGTGGGGGGGGATAGCCCGAGTCCTATTTTGAACAATGATTTCAACAGCTCCACAACAATTGGATTCAGATATATGAGGGAAATTGACTGAAAAACACACCTGTGTGCTTCCCATTCTGCAGTCATTTCCCCGGGCACCTAGCGTACATGCAAAATGTGGACTGAGGGTTGCCCTGACAACTCAGCAGGCTAAGGTGCAATCTATGAACTCACAGTATTGCGACTTTGAGCTCAGCTTTTGACCTTGTTGCCTTTCACTTCTCCCTCTCCCTCCTATCTTAGAGGATTGCGTTATTGTCCAATTTACTGGAAATTGTCTTTTCACATACTGTAGCTCTCATTGGGGCTTTCAGGTGACACAACCAGTGGCAACAAAAGCCAAGGTATGGCAGGGTATTGAAGACTCAATTTTGGTGGGTTCTGAAAGGAGATGTCCGAAAATATAACTGCCAGGGAAAATCTGAAATAAATGCAATTAAAACCATTGTATTTAGACCAGGGTAAATACATAAGAAATCAGCTCGTAGTCTAAATGCAAAAATAGGCAGACAAATGAGGAGCAAATAATGTCCAGTTTATTAAATAAAATTAGGTGCACATCATTAGCCTACATGTAACATACAATTGTAATACAATTAGCTTTACATTTCATCTTTAAAGCTGTAGAGTGAAAACCAAGACAACAGAAGGGTGGGTGGTCTGTTGCTAGAAGGGGAGGTGCAGGTACGGATGTCATCTGGTTTGCCTCTAAAAACAACAAAACAAATATTTTAGATTTTTATTTTTAGGCATTATTTGTGCAGGTCATATCTGAACATATCTGAACACATTGTCTAAGTGCATAGTGTCTGACCTTGGCTATACAGAATGCTTCTATGGCTTGAGTCATACTGTATGTACATACTGTAATGTACCTTTTTATAATATTTTCTATACATTACATGACATGTCAGCTCTCAGTTGCGGTGGAAAAGGCAAATATTTCCTCTGCAGCACACAAATGAAATGTTCTTCCCTCCAATGGCTTCTCCACACCCCAAGGAAATATTACATATGTCCCTTTTTTGGTAGACATCTGGATGGGTTTCACAAAATGAAACACGTCACTGAAAGAGCAGAGGAGAAATTGCATCTCAAGGACGGGAAATTTTGAATGTTTTTGCACAAGATGTCGTGATCTGCACACATTCAACTGGTTTCAGTGGTCGTATGAACTACTGGGTGAAGTGTTTTCCAAAGTCTAACAAAGACGAGCACACATTGCATTACATCTACAACATATTTTTCATAGCTATGACTCATTCACACATGCACATTAGTGATGCCCCAAGGCAATATCACTGCATAGATGTCCATTTTTTAAATATATGCAAACCAAGCCAATGGCATCTCTCTGGTGGGTTTTTATTCAGGGAGTGATGATGGTGACGCACATAGTAATTCACACTACAATGATTGCACACCTTCACTCCTACCAGTGTTGGATGGGAATATGGTAATATGTTACATTATAACATTATTACTTTTTTTCCAGTAATCACTAGGGTAGCATAATACAGTTCTCAATCAAAAAATAAGTCATTCCTCTTGCTATGGCTACCCATTTATATCAACTGACATTGAATTATCCTACTACCATCCCTCACATTTTTTTTTGTCAGAATTAGCTGTCATGCTCTCACGATAAGTTAGCTAAGCTGACAGTTAGCAACTAGCTAGCTAATGGTAAAAAAAATTGGTTTTGTCTGGGGGAGGGAAGTATGCCCACTACTTCTTTCAGGTTGGGGTCCCTGATCATTCAGGGAGGAAGGAACTAAGTTACCGTGATTTTTGAGGGTAAGAGAAGGTGCAATTGCCAATTTTGGAAGGCAGTAACAACCCAACCAACATGTCCATGTAGGCCCCACATGGGTTAGTGATGGGCAGGTACTTACAACCCAAATGGGGCCCATGTTAATTTGTCCATGGGCTCCATATAGGCCCCATGTCTGTCTGCCCATTGGACCCTAATGGAACCAAGGTGGGCTACAAGTGAGATGTGAGCAATCATCATTTAAATAGGGCCTATGCGAGACCCAAACATAGACTGGAGCTGGGTTTAAATGGGTAACCCATGGGTAATCCTGGGATTAACAAGTTAAGTAATGGCTTTAGTTACTTGAGTTATTTTAGTAACACATACACATACAGTACTGTGCAAAAGTTTTAGGCAGGTGTGAAAAAATGCTGTAAACTAAGAATGCTTTCAAAAATATAAATAATTGTTTATTTTTATCAATTTACAAAATGATAAGTGAGCGAACAAAAGAAAAATCTAAATCAAATCAATATTTGGTGTTACTACCCTTTGCCTTCAAACCAGCATCAATTCTTATAGATACACTTGCACAAAGTCAGGGATTTTGTAGGATTATAGTCAGGTGTATGATCAACCAGTTATACCAAACAGGTGCTAATGAACATCAATTTCACATGTAGGTTGAAACACAGTCATTAACTGAAACAGAAACAGCTGTGTTGGAGGCTTAAAACTGGGTGAGGAACAGCCAAACTCTGCTACCAAGGTGAGGTTGTGGAAGACAGTTTCATGTCACAGGTCATACACCATGGCAAGACTGAGCACAGCAACAAGACACAAGGTAGTTATACTGCATCAGCAAGGTCTCTCCCAGACAAAGATTTCAAAGCAGACTGGGGTTTCAAGATGTGCTGTTCAAGCTCTTTTGAAGAAGCACAAAGAAACGGGCAACGTTGAGGATCGTAGACGCAGTGGTTGGCCAGGGAAACTTAGTGCAG
>OOFE01003792.1:18487-28487 GCA_900323365.1 Monocentris japonica
CTTATTCACTGACTCAGCCAGGCTGAGGATTTGAACCCGCAACCCTCCTGTTTACATGTAATATGAGGTTTCACAGTATCGAACCCGGACAAGAATCACATACACACACACACACACAAACACACACACACACACACACTGATCCTTTTACAAACCCCATTCCATCCCTTTATCCCAACCATGTTTTTAGCCATTGGCTGATCGGTGGTGTGGATGCGGCCAACAACAGCAATATGAGAGGTTGTGATGGTGAAATGTTTGAGCTAAGGCTATTGTATCATCACACACACACACACACACACACAAAAGGTTGATTAATAGCCCTACATTAAAGGAGAGGAGCATCAAGGCTGAGCAGCTGTGGATCTCTGACTTAATCAAGCTCTGAGATACTGTTTGAATTAGGTCCTTAGTGACACATTATGATTGCCAGAATGGATTCAGAAAAGCATAGTTTGCCACAGGGAAGTTATTTATTCTTTTTTCAAACATACAATGTATCATCTGAGAGGTTTTAATATCAGGGAGGTTTCTTTTTGTTAGCTGGGAGACTGTCAAACTGAAGGAGGAATTATTGACCCTCTCAAACTTTTTACTACTAGCATATGTAATGTACTTGCTGCTTGCTTATCTGCTATTTTTTCAGTTTGTTATTGCTGAACTGCAATCAGAGGAAGAGGCCATGGAGGTTTTTAAAGTGCATGCAGACTTTTACATATTAGTTAATTAATTGCTCAGTGATTAATTGTGTTTTGGTTAAAGTACTTTCTTCCCTCACAACTGATCTGCTAATCTGTTTAAATGTTTACCTGAGTTGTTAAAGGATTGAGTCAGAGCAAGGTGGTGGCTCAACCTCTGATGCTTAGCGTTGCTTACTGTACAGAAGCCCTGTGCCTCAGGGCCTGCACGTATTATGCGGATTCAGGCTAATGATGGTTAATGAGGAAGTTGGCAGCAATTCAATATCTGTCTGCAGCTCTGCCAAGGCAACGGTGAGCAGTTCACATTGAGGACAGAGGCTTCAAATGCAAACCAAGACATTGTTATTTTGGCTTTCTTCTGCCTTGATTCATTCCGGTGGGTTTACATTGTTGGAATTGCAGTTTGTTTGCAGTTAATGATAATAGTAATGGTAATAATAACTTTAATTTAAGAGTGCCTTTCATAGAACCCAGGGCTCTTAACAACGAGAAGAAGAAAGAGAAAATCTAGGCTAAGAAAGAAAAAGAACAACTAGGCTAAACGGCATGGGCGGACAATAGAGCAGTTAAATAAAACAAAACAGGGCCTCAGTTTAGCAACTGAGTCCAACAACAACTGAGTCCAAAGGCCTGTCTGAAGAGAAAGGTCTTGGTGAGCAGTCCCGTATCAGATGAATGGAGATTTCGGGAGGGGGTGTAGGTGTGGAGGAGGTCTGATAGGTACTGGGGGACAAGGGTGTGAAGGGACCGGTAAGAGAGGGGCAGGATTTTGAAGGTGACACGGGACTTGGCTGGGAGCCGGTGAAGGTGGATGAGGGTGGGGGTGATGTGCTGCCAGGCTTTGGTGCGGGTGAGAACTCTGGCAGTGGAGTTCTGAACATACCTGAGCCTATCCAGGGCTTTGCTAGGGGACCCCGGATAGGACTCCATTGCAATAGAGAGTATTATGAATAAATAGAATAATGTGAAGGCAATGATACACAGGCAACTGTATGATGCTGATGAGTAGCAGTGCCCAAGAATATTCTCCCAGAATCCATGCTTTGTTTAAAGAAACATTTGAGTAGATTTTTGACCCCATGCCTCAAATTTCACTTACTGTTGCGTGAAATGTTGTCTATGTACATTGCCCAAAAAATGATCCAGTGCATCACCACCCTTACAAGTACAATATGAGTTGATGATTGAACATTCCTTAATACTCAGATAGGCCCGTTTACTTTCATCATAGCTTTCAGAAAACTGAAAACCTGATTCCCAGATGAGTAAAACCATCCCCTTTAGGGTGTATTCTGTCGTTACCAACAAATGTGCTGTCCCTAGACATTGGTGAGTTATGAAAGCACAGGACTGAAGGGGGAAAAACTCACCTTGCTGCCCTGTTGTTGTCTTCCATAAATTAGACAATGTAAAGTTTTATAGTCGCTCCTCTCCTGTATGCTCTCTGCCTCAGTGTTTATTGCCCCTCCGGTGTTGATATTAAAATGCAGGAGGGGCTTGATGCATTTTTCTGTCATCTCTCTTTCTGACTTTAATAATACTATAAAGCTTCTTCGTGTGGAGAGGGGAGGGGGGGGCAGAGAAAATACATTATGAAAAAGAGGTTAATATATGGTATTGGTATATTTCACATCTAATCTAGGCCAGATCCCCTTCAGTTTTAACATTCAGCCTTTTAAACATGGGAGTCAAGTAGGGTCACATCCATCTCATTTTACTGCCCAGGTCCCTCCCCCCTCCATGTGGACACTCATCTGCTCCTCTCCACCTCCCAAACATCTCATCTTGACATCAGTGTGTTGAGGTGCTGATTGTGCCAAGGGTAGCAGGAGGGGATTTTTACTTTACTGCACCACCAGTCAGTCAGCGGTTAACAGTTTTGAACCAAACCAAACCAAATGAAACCAGGAGATACACTCTGATGCATTGTATGTGCATTCATGGGCATGCGGGACTCTGTCTGCCTGTCTGTCTGCTTGCCAGTCTGTGTTTGTTTGTATGTGTTTGCAGGCCCCATTATGACTGGAGAACGGTATTTTTTTTCAAATTTTAGCCAATTGGAAGTCCTTGCAGTCCATCTGTGCAAAGAATAGAGTGTAGGAGCGTGGAAATGAGGGAGGGGAAGAACAGTGAATCAATAACCCTCTACTATCAAGTGCATTTAGGCCATGATAATGTGCTCTACTCCACTATTTCAATCTCAACACAAACCTGACCTTTACCTAACAGTCTATTCTATTCTATTCTATTCTCATCCCCTAGTGTTTGCGTAGCTTACAGGAAGTGCTTGGGTAATGAACTTGGAGAAGATCCAAGGCCTGTCAGTCACATTGTTTTAATGCACTCAACTGGCACTGCTCCTGTCCCCGAACTGGGAAGGCGCACTCTTTCCATGGAATTCCCAAGTTTATAAAAAAGGATTTTAATCAATTTTTATTCAATATCATTTATCAGCAATATCAGGGGCTTTAGGTGGTTTGAATTGGATGTTTATCTCAAATCCTTATTGGAAAATGTAGATTTCATGAAGGAGCCAACAATATTTCAACATTTTTATTTGTCTAAAATTGTATTTATTGTCACAGCAATACAGCTGTAGAAAAGTTTATCAGTCCATTGAGAATTGTGATGCAAACTGAATTAGCTAGGCTACACAAAATCAAGGTTTCTTCAGGGGAGATTTTAAGACTGCAATCCCTTGAAGCTCCAAAAGGTGCTTGCAAGGACTTTGGGGTCCTGGAAGAGCTCCTCAGTGGAATAAAACAAATATTGTTTTGGAAGGCTTTGCAAGTTACACACATTGGGTGTGTAAAAGACCCAACACGTGCTTGCAAAAACAGCATGCTGTGCATATGTATATTTTCAATGGTTTCAAAATGACTTGTATGACTATTACATGCATTTTTTCAGAAGCCATTTTTGTGTGGTTTGTGTCATGGTGAACATTGTGAGTACACTTGCAGTGATCAATATTTCAGTAAACACCATAACGTTTGATCTGATCACTCTCACAAAGCACTGACTCAATGATATTCATAAAAGGTTTTGAATCAAAGATTGAATGGAGTATTTGAAATATTGTTTAATATTGTCTTTATTTATTATTGTCTCTCCAGTCACCCTATAAAGATCCCTACAGGTTCCTCAGGACACCACCAGTTTTCCCCAAAGGTTGGCCAGGGATATGGCATTACATTCTGATGAACCCCTGAAAAGGCTTGGAGAGCCTTTTATGATTATACACACCTATAATGTGAAAATGTCTAAAACACAATGAGACGTTCTCCATCTGCATTTCGACCACAACTATAATTTGTTCCATAATAGCTTATTTTTTATTTCTGAAATGTGGTGTTTGTTTTTATTATTTGACGGTATTGCTGATGACAAGCAGAAATTATTCATAGACTGTAGAGTGATCGACCTGTTAGTCGCTGGTCGGTGTGTCCCTTTGTTTCATACGTATGTCAGGTCCTGGTGTCTTTACATGTTGTGTCAATCAATATCGTAAAACTGTATGCTGTCGATCTATCTCTGCACGTTATAATAATAATAAGAATCATAATAACAATAATAATAACAATAATAGTAATCATAATAACAATAATAATATTAATGATAATGTCCATAATTGTAACTTATCTGGGAAGAGTGTGTCTGATTCTGACAAAGAAATAGTTCGGTTATACAGGTTGATGCTTCTGTTAACGTACTTCCTTTCTGTCCTTTCAGCCTAGGACAGGCTATTTAGATAATCTCTACAATGATTTTTTTTCATAAGGCAAGTTTAGCCGAACTGGTACTAGTTATTTTCGAACTGGAGTTAAATGAGGCCTATCACAGCCTACGGTCTAACTAAACAGGGCCAGGTTCAATCAGGGAATTGAAAAATATCATTTCTGACGGGAATAGATTTCGTTTGTTCAACCAATCTCCTCTACTAATTACCCAAATGGACAGGAGCTGTCAGGAGACAATAACTATTCCCTAATAGAATTTGCTCCCCAAGTGCAATTTAATTTTCTCCGTGCTCTCTCCTAAGGTTTCCCCCTCGCTTTCTGTCTCTCTCCCTCTCTGTGTTGCTCTCTTGGTTTGGGATGAAATGGTGAAGAGCCCGCTGTGACACTGTGCCATGCCACCTATTGTTTTTGACAGTGGAAACCGGAGAATATCCGAAGTGCTTCTCCTCTGCAGGGTTCACCGCACCCTGGTAAGACCTCACCGGTAAGGAGGAGACAAACGGGAGAGGAAGGAGCCACGCAGCCTCGGCGGGCGGCTAAAATCATCGGCGTGGTGCGGTGATTAGGTAGGTTTGCATGATGTGGTTTACACGAGTAGCGTATGATGATAAAAATAAATTGATAGTTATGCTGACTTCCGTTGTAGGTGCTTTGTTTACCTAAATTATGAAATCGCTCCAAAAGTGCAGCCCGTGAAATCAGAATAGGAGAGTCTAGTACAATGTGATTTTTACAATGTGTTTTTTATCCATCACACCGTGTATAATGAGTTTTATCTGTTGTGTTGCAATGTTTGAAAACATAATTAATAACTAATTGAAAATTGTGCTCTCATTTGCAAACTGCATTTTTCCCTTGTAGTTATTTAATGTGTATGTTTTAATGTGTGTGTGTATTGACTGTGTGTATGTGGTAGGACTGTATGTCCTACCACATACACACAGTCAATACAAGTCCCCAATTCCCATTTTACGCCTCAAGTCCTACCAGTGTGTAATCTTCTAAGTGACTGTGTACTGTTCATACAGTTTTGGGGGGAACACCTGGATTAGTTGCACGAGCCTATAGCCAGCCTCGTCAACTTGGTGAGAACGTATGGATGTGTTTTTGAGAACATGCCCGATAAGATGGATTTGTGAATCGCAGATGTCAATGAACTCATCCACTGAAATATTAGATCTAATTAGAGGTGGCTGGGTCAACAGCGGTGGCAAAGGAGTCGCCCTCTGCTTGAGTTATTGCTCGACCGCTTCCTCGTAGTTTTTTTTACGCAATGGCACCTTGATCATAGTTAAAGATCAGCCACCTCACCACTCTCACCATATGTAGGCCTCTGTCATGACGCATAGCCTTTACTCTTTAATGGTTATTTCAGACAATTTTGACTGTGCTGCATTTGTCATTGTGGAAAAGTAATTAGTTTTTCTCCTCCTTTCATTTTTTGTGTAATTGCAGTGTAAGAATCAAAAAATAACTTTTCGTTAATTTCTAGGGTAGACATTTTTATTTTTATTTCTGCGTACAGGACTACAGCCTATGTAGGTATTTGACAAGCAGTTGATTAGACGGCTTATGTCAATATTTTAAAATGTTATTTTTGTAATTTGTTATTTGTTTGTTATTTGGCTTGTTGTATCGTGATTTCACCATTATAATCAAATGTTCGCTGTTATGTGGTCTTACAAGCAGATATATTTCCTGGAAATTAATTGATCCAGATGTGGAGACTTTTGGATCATTTTCACGTTTCTTTGACTTTACATCACCCAATGTTGAACGATGACTGTATGAATAAAAGCCACCAAATTTAGTGTCCCACTAAACCACATGTGCGCGCTCTGTTTCTTTCCCCATTTCACATCCGGCAATTATTCTAATTGTGTGACCATTTGCTGACAGGTTAAGAGTATTTTTATGTGCATTGTATTTAAAAGCAGCTAAAGGGTCTCAGTACGAACAATCAGAGTAATTGAATAATCTTGAGGAAAAAATGTATAATGAAAATTAAAGTAAGACGAGATGATTCCTTTGCCACACACCAGCCGCTAATGTAGGGATGGATGGATGGATGGATGGATGGATGGATGGAGGGATTGAAAGGAGTGTGTGGAGGAAGGGGGCACCTGGCTTGGAGACTGGCTTCGATTCAGTTGGATAAAATTCCCGTAATATCCCAGCCTCCTTTTTAATCAGCTTGATGTGAGTTTTCATTTTACTAAATGACATTTGAAACATTGACCACACAGGCTAACGGCTTATGGGATTGTGGGTTCCTATATACGCCATGTGAAACAATGGAATAAACAGTCCATAGTTTTAAATACTGTAAAGGATATGAGGATAAATCACCATAATGTACTCTAGAGAAAATGCGCTTTGCCTTACTTTCAACTGGACCCTACGAAGTCTCATTTAGCTTCCCATTGCAGATAATTGAAATATCAGACCGGTTCATTTTCGTCGGTTTCATTCAGGCTATTTGCACGCTGCAACTAAATTCTGCATCTGTTATTTGGTAGAAATATTTTTTTGCCACACGAAACAAGCTTCTTTTTTTAACCAAATTTCCTGACCTTCCTCAGAAAAGCCAGAGCCTCTTCAAAAAGATTTCTTTTGATTTTTGACAATTTCTGTATTGAATAAAATAGTGTTCTAGCACTTTTGTATTATTATTTATATTATTATTATTATTTATTAATATTATTATTAATATTATTATTACAGGGTGTCTGCTATTTGCCAATTGTTGTTAGCCTGTAAATAATTATAATTGATAATTCAATTGAAGAAAATACCATTAGACGACCTGTGTGATCAGCCATAACCATGTAGTGTTTTATTAAAAGTATGTATATATTTATATATGTAGGGAATATGGGAGCTTTGTTGTAGCCAAATAGGCCGCCAGGTAGCCAGACGTGACTAAGTAGATGTGGTTTCTGTTGTAAGTTGCCCCTCATCACATCCAGCTCTCTGAGGCACATTGAGCTGATCTGGGACCTGAAGACGGACTCATTGTTGACGGAAACAACCTGCGTGGGAGGTGGACCGGGAGAAACCACCACTGTGTGCATTTCTTTCCATGCTTGAAGTAAATTGGAAGCGAAGATTGAGTTCATCTAGCTTGAACTACGAACCCTCCAGGGGGAATATCTTATCCGGGAGAGCAGTCTCAAACGATAGGGTAGAAATGAACAATGTCAGGAGGACTGTGCCCAGACTCCTAATACTACCTGTCACTGGGCCCCAACAATAGGACGCACTGCTTTCACTAGTTGTAAAAGGTAGACTACATGGGTCTAGATGTTTGTCTCAAACATGCTTCAAATAATATCAATGTTTTTGCACTTAAATCTGTATAGATTGTTCCACACCCACACCTATCAGTAACAACTCATTTTAGCCACCTTTTATTTGCAGAATAGTTACCCATCTTTCAAAGGTGATATAGGGAAATTCAAACTGATGTAAGTTATATGAGGATATCTCTTTTTAAGGGAAATTCCTAGATTACTACTTTTCTGAGAGTGTAATTGATTTTCGTTTACCTTATGATGATCACAGACTGGAGCTAATCGTTTACTCACCTTTAAATTTATTACTTTATAGCCGACAAAACCTGTCTCAGGCTGAGTGTCTAACTTAGACTGTCTTCAAGCCATATCTAAGTATGAATAAAAACAAAATTCAATCATGTAATAATTCAGTGCCTCCATCTCACCAGCTGACCATCGTTAACACTTATGATTTCTGGCACAACGAAGAAGAGTCCAGTCAGCCAGAGGCTTTTGTCCCAAGAAGAGAATTTGTTTTGTAGTCATGAAATAGTACAGAATTATAGAACCGTCTATGCTGTAGATGGGAATGTAACGACAGCGGGCTCAGTGAAACCAGACCAGACCATTCTTATGCATTCTCTTATTGATCTAACTTCTAAGGAGAGAAATAAAACTCAAATTAAACTATTCTTCATTTGTCTGGGGGGCATATTGGAACCCCCACTTCAGGAAGGAGCCCTGCTGGTCCCGGGTCCCCTTTGGGAACCACTGCAGTGAGCTATTTATGGTCTCCATGTGAATAAGGTCCCGCCTCTCTGGAGACATTTTTTATACCATGTTCACCGCCTCTTCTTCTTCTTTTCTTTACTGTACACCTATGGACGATGCTTTCCGCCTTGGGGGGCCTCCCCTTCCTGTGCTCCTATTGGCCACTGGTGAGCCTATGCCGCGGTGACGTCAGGCCCCGCCGCCCCTGCAGCGCTGAATGGACCAAGCAGCCTGTCTGATCCACTCCAAAACAGCACGGCACAGCACGGCGCAGACAACATCCAGGGAATAGAAAAATAACGGGAATAGAGACTTAACGGGACGGCGAGGAGACCTCCAGAAGCAGAAAAGGGCCCCTCGAAGCCCCCTGCTGCGCCTGTGTGCAACATCATCATTATACTTTTTCTTGGTAAAACAAGACGGGGGAGTGCGCCCACCGTGTTGCGGGTGTATGTGTGTGCGTTTGTCTCCCGGTTTGGATCACGATGATGCAAAGTGCGGCGGTCCTACCGACAGAGAGTCCTGTAAAGGGTTTACCGGAGATTCTCGGAGTGCCAATGCAACGTAAGGTTTTTCGTTACCCTCCTTTTCTATCGATTATTAATCGGGGAACTGGCTTGCGACCATAACCTGTGCTGCAGGGTTATGCTAGAGGAGAAGGGTTTAATTAAAAGTCCAGGGAGGGAGAGACTATCAAATCTCCGAGTCAATAGGTTGTCACATACAGATCATTGATGTGTCATGCTACTAAAACTGCAGTGTGTAGAGAGGCTTCTTAGATTGTCTGTTTTGTGGCCTCAGGGACAAGAATTTAGTGTGCATTTGCAATGGACAGCCTGCATGCCCAATTTATCTTTACAGCCTCACAAGGCTATATTCTGCGAGGATGCAACGCAGAATTGCATTTTGATTATTTGCCCCATCCTTATAAAGAGCTCATTTGTGTCATTTTAGCCAACACCTTGATATTCTATTCTCCTATTTGGCCTCAAACTTTTATTGTTCCTCCGCATCCTCCCTCAGGTTGGTGGGCTTGTAGTGTGTGTTCTGGTAGCTGCCATGGAGTCCCTCCATGCCTCCCCAGCCAGCTGTTAATTTGTAAACGAGCCTGCATGGTCAAGAGATCAGACGTAGTTGTCATCACCCATCAGACAAATTCCCATTGACTTTGACTGACACTTATTACTGGGTCAAATAGATGCCTAATACATTTTTGTTTTGCGTTTTTGTTTCTGAGGCAAGGCCTAGGCCTACTGAAGTGACATAGTTTGTTCTTTTAAACCACTAACAGGAAGACGGAATTAACTCTGGACAACCCAATTCGTTTTGTTCATTGTTTAACAAGGATAAGAGAAAACATTGTAGTTATTTATCACCATCTTATTCCATTTTCTACTTATCGGCATCAAAGGCGAGAATTACCTGTTATTGGGGCATCTGTTCTTTATCTTCCCAGTTTGTTAATCTCTGCCGGGCCCTTTATAATCTGATCGTGCAATCAAGATGGAAGTGG
>OOFE01003806.1:22322-46221 GCA_900323365.1 Monocentris japonica
GAGGGTGGGGGTTGGGGGGATTTGTTCCTGCTTTTAACTCTGCATGTCTCTCTTCCCAGGGCAAGCCACTTTTGAAGTGAGGCCTCTTGCCAGTGTGTTATCAGTATTTGGATTGTCTCATTCTTCTTGGATCTATGACTGTCTGCCTCGCCATGCTGTACATCTGGCCTCCAAAGACACATGCACTAATTTCTCACTGTCGAGATGCTGAATATTTTTGTTATGAACAAAACAAGATCAAGAAAGATCTATGATTGGCACGGATATGAGGACCCATTGTCCAAATCAACAAGAGAGATCATAAATATTGAACTTGTAAAGTGAATGTGCTCAATGATTAAAAAAAAAAATGGTTTCACAAGGTACACAGTGAGCATGAATCTCCAGTGCCAGCAGGGTGATGTAGTACTCCATTTAATTTGTGGGTGCAGCAAACTCTGCTTTGAGCCCCTGGGAAAACAGAGCGCATTTTCCTTTATCTGGAAACCATTGTGTTATTTTTATTGCTGGTGACATTTCAAAAGCCATCTCCCTCAAAGTTTGAAGTTCACCTATCAAGTACTGCCCTTATGAGGACAGATTAGGTGATAATTAGTTGAAAATGTCACCAATACCACCTGTATACATTTGGGACTTATGACACTTCCTCGGCTTAAGTGCAAATTGAGGGAAGAATGTAGTGTGACAGTAGCGTTGTCCACTTTAGTACTGAAACCTCCCCAGCCGTCCAGATAAGCCTTGGTGGTTAGTCATGTGGTGGTAAAGGGGCTATTTTAATATCAATAAATCCTTACCACATTCATTTTTACATAGTGTAGTTACCGCAAAGAAATGAGACCATTGCTGAGAGGAAAATCTGCTGAGAGAAATCTGCTGGATTGCTTTACAGCACAAAACAGGAAGAGGGCACTGTTCTTCCAGCACTAACGGAGCAAAAGCTTTCAGAGTTTCTGGCAACGGCAGATGATGGAAGGAGGGAAAGGCCGATGGAAAAATCACTTCCAACATGTTGATCCTCTTCAGTAAAGCCAAAAACAAAACCTGACCAAAGAAGCAAAAATCCTCTTTGCGACAGGAAGCAACAAGGTTTATGGGAAATGTGTCTTCATTTTGAGAAACACTAGCACTAACAATACCACTGCTCGTGTAGGCTCACCAGCATTCATCATGTATTTCATGCATGTCTTCCTCTTCTGACTAACTTCTTCATGGTACACTGAACCATTGGTAGTCACTATACGTCCCTCTACAATTGCAACAATACTGTATGCCGCACTGGTCAAATGCACATAGTTATACAATACTGGATGTCTACAGTCAGTGTACAAAATATTAGGAACCCCTTCCTACTGTTGAGTTGCAGCCTGTTCGGCGCATCCATGTCCATGATTGTCAAGAGGACTAAAAACCCTCTTTAACGTCTCCTCACCTTCATCTCCATCTGCCCTTCATGACTTAAGTGGGTTTAATAGGTGAAATCAATAAGGAATGATAGCTTCCACCTGGACTCACCCGGTCAGCCTATTTCATGGAAAGAGCCTTAATGTTTGGTCCACTCAGTGTTGACGCAGTATGGTCTACTGTCTATAATATGACGTGCACTGTTCCTTTGCATTGCACATGAAATTCTGTTCTGTCCTTACACCACATATGTTAGTATGTACTGTGAATCTCAATAATCACAGTAATTGTGACTGAAGTACTGTAATTCTGACTCTCAAAGGTTAGCAAGTTGCAGCTCCAAACTCAAGTGGCATCAAAGGTCAATGCTGAAATGGAAGTTATTTATATCTCAGTGTTTCAAAATTCTTATAAAAAAATTGCGGTTCTCCATGCCATGTGATGTTGATCAAGCTGGAGAAGCACTGTTTATTTCAACTGATTAAACAAAAAATGTTTTAGGCCTAATGCAATTTTAAGTTATTTTAACATTTAGCAGTGGACGTGGAAGGAATGTTTGCACTCTGAAGTAAAGGATGTATCAAGCTAAAACCATGGTTCAAAGAAACTTAACCACGAGGTCCTTAATTATTACTTAATAACCAACGTAATAATAGTAACAATAAGAATAACTCATATAGCACAGTTCCAAAGCACTTTACACAGGACCAAAAAAAGCAATGAAAACATGGTGAAAATATAAAAGCAAGATAAAAGTACACCACAAAGAAGGTCCAAAACAATAAGGCACCATCACGTTAAAATGAGTTTAATGAAGTGATTTAGAAGATGATACAGATTTGAGCAGCCTGAGCTTTTCAGGCGGGTTGATCTAAAAGCCCGATCAAGTCTTGTTTTTAATCTCGTCTTGATAGAACGCAGATAACGTGAAGGAGTACTCAGTGGAGGAGGAGGTATAAAACTGCCTTTATTTCAAGATATATGACAACAACCTGGTGGTAATGATGAGCCCCATTGTTTACATAGCGTGGGAGGGCTCTATGTGACATGACTGCACCCAGGAGAGACACCTGTCAGACCTCAGCTTCTCCATAACATCCCTATCCGTTCTGTGCTTCCTCCCAAGCCTGACCTCTCCATCTTTATTGTTCTTGGCTGAATCCACTGCCGAGGTGAATTGTATTCTCGGCAGCATTCTCCAGGGCATATAAGGAAAACAGGATTACATTTATGAGCACCAGTCTAAGTGAGCCGCACATGCTCATGCATATACCCTTTCAAATGCGCTGGCGGCATCTGATCTTTCCTCCCAGATCCAGTAGCCTACATACAGTGCAGCTGTATGACTGTATATATTGTTATTTCGCGTTTTAGCCTGACCTTACCGACGATAGATGAGAGGATTGAATTTTGAAATTGTATTGTTTTGCATTTAGGCGTAATACCTTGACCTGTGAATACAAAGAAAATATAGAAAACTATTCAAACATCTTATCTGAGTCAGGCACACCCAGGCTCTTTGCAAACAGAGGATCCAATTATCAGTAAAAAGGTTAGTTTTCGTCTCAGAGCAATCTCCCTGCTCTAGCCATCCAGTCCAGTCCTCTAATACAGTAATATTTCACAGATATGCATCATCACACCCAAGCCTCTATGAAACACATTTAAGAAAATTCCCCCCTGGATAGCTAAATGGCTCTTTAGAATAATTGCTCCCATTTCGTACAGTTTTAATAAATGTTTTTAGGCGAGTAGCACGCTTTCTTTTGAGTAATGGGGACATTAGAAGGGTTGGGCTTGTGATCCTCAAGGCAATAATCAGGTACTGCACCATTCCCCTTGGAGATATGAAGGACAGTGTTCTTCTGCACACTAGACCTTACCTCAGCGCCAGCTTTGCATCTCTAACGGGTGGAAACTATTTGGAGGCAGGGACAGACAAGACAATGCTATTAAACGCAGATGATGGCTTGAACACTGAAGCATTCAATGTTTAAATTAGGTTTAGACGATATTGGCCTTTTACTAAATATCAGATATCGGTCATGTGGGCCACTGCCGATATGATGGCTTAAAGAGCTGATAATCCTAAAATATGAGAAATGGTGAGAGCTGGTGACATGATGGTCTAAATGCTGATTCAGAGGCTTTTCCACCCTGACAAGAATACAGTTCTGGGGGAAAGATTGAATAGTAAAGTTTGAAGATATTGAATATTGGCAGGGAAAATATTGGCCTCTTCAAAATTGTTAACAGCCTTCAAAAAACAGTCAAATGCTAGTATACTTATTCATTTCCTCATTGCAAATTAAAATAATTTACATCATAGAAACCATAATGTCAATTGTGGAATGTGAATTCAGCCTGGGGCTGGATTCACAGTATGGATGTCTCCAGAAAAAGACACTTTTTAGTGCAGAGATGGGCTTAATTAATGTCTGTGAAACCAGCCCTGCATTTCAAAGTGTGTATGTCCGGCAGTGGAATGTCTCACCTATCTGCTTCAGAGACACATCAAGAGGCAACTGAAAGTCTGCACATCAAAAGTGCTATAGCTGAACTGCACATTTTCATGTGATAGGACACCGTACCTCAAAGAGAATGTCTCTCCAGGACATGAGGCATTCCTTTTCCATAGACACTCTCCTGTGCTTACGTCCTGCTTCTGTCTGATACATGAAAGAGGTTGTAGAATATTTAGCTTCCCAACTAACCTCTGAAAAAGTTGGTGCACCTCTGCTTGCGCTTTGATGAAAAAAAAAAAAAGGTGGATGGCAATCGCAGCGCGACTCAATAATCCTTATCAGCAATCCTTCCAAAACCAAAACTCCCAGAAGTCTCGAGGAAAAAAGCTGTGCTCAAAAAGACGCTGCAGGGCTAAGCTACACCATCACTGGCAAAGAATTTAATTTCCCTTATTTGCTCAATTCACGTTCCTCCTCCTTTGTTATCTTGATGTTGTTTTTTCTTTTTCCTTTGGTGCGAGATGTTTTTTTTTCCAATTTTATTATTTATGTGTTCACATGAACTAAAGCTAAACATAAGCTAGTGAGTGCGAGTGTGTTAATATACTGAAGGACTATAGAGCTGCCTTTCTAATATCAGCATGCATTTATTCCTATAATTTGCAGAATCCTGGTAAAAGTGGTGAGAGTAGGATAAACATAACATTCAGCGTAAAAGGTGATTAAACATTGCACATGATTAGAAGATCAATAAAATATCATTATGCCTCCATGAAAATGATAATAATTTATCATTCCCACTCCTTTCAAGTCTTCCTAAAGGAGACAAGTGGGTTATTTGTGGAAATGGGATAAACCAAGGAAAAAGAAATTTACAGATTACATCAACATTAATTATATCAAAAAGATGAAAAAACAAGCCCATATTTCATCTTTAAACAGCAATTCCCTTGTTATCTTGTCAGCGGATGTGCCGTTACCATTAACTTGCACGAAGGGAAATATGAAGGAGCAAACAATGAACATGACAAAATGTGAAATTCCCCAGCCTCTCTCAAGGTCTCATTTCCCAGGCAGCTGCTGGGGAGCAAGAAAGATAGATCCTCTATCAACAGCCTTTGGGAGGAGGCTTGTCCAATTTTTTTCCAAGGCAATTTATCTACATTCAGTCAGGCTAAATCGTATGGAAGCTTTATTCCTCCAGAATGTATCTAAGAGACAAAAGAAAATGCCCCAACTGTGAAGTCAATTTAATCTCAAATATTGAGACCATTAAAAGCAACCTGGAGTGAATTATGCCCAGAATGAATTACCCCAACTCTTGATTGTTAAGAGAGCTGCTGTGTATGGGTCACCTGTCATGCTGCCATATTCATGTGCTCCATCACGACAGCAATGATCCACAAAGCTGCTACAGTTAAGTCACAGGCAAGTAATCTCCAATTCTAATAAAGCCCCAAATTTCATCCTATCCTTGCAAATGGTGACTAGCGCTCTATCATCTGACAGGTTTGATCATATCCCTAAAATTGATGAATGTCGCTTTGTGATTTGAAGCAACACTAAAACATCAGTGTATTTTATTCCATGTGCTGTTCTTACACTGCGGTGTTTGGAGTAGCACACAAGGGTAATTCAACAACACGATAGAAGTATTACGCACCGATGCAGACGCAAATGAAACACTTCCACTTCCACTAGAAACACCGGTAATCCTCGTAATACTTTTTTGTTGCTAGGCGTTCATCGCTGTGGTGTTTCTGCACTGCACTTCCCAGAGATCATCTGTCAATCAAACAGTGTGTCCAGTACTGTGACACATTTGTCCTTGTATTTTCTGTTGATGGAGTTTGAGTTTCTGTCGATGGCGCTCTTTTCTTTGTCTGTTCAGCCATGGTGGCTATTGCTGCTCATGCTAACTACCCAGTTCTTCTTCTGTTTATTCCAAACACACAGGGAAGCATAAAGCGCATCACTTCCTGTGTGCCAGAGGAAGATTTGTTCCAGGAAAGATTTACCTGACACCGGGTGTTTAGAACAGCAAATGTAAAAGTTTTCATGAACTGGTTAGAGCAGGTTGGATCACTACTGTGTTATATCACTAGGTGATAGAGTCGCAAAACAACATTTATTTGTATGAAAATGCTGCTGTTCTCCATGGTACGCTGAGGTACTGAAGGCAGCTGAACTTGAGAAAGCAGTATGCTGTTGTGAATAACATGGCGAAAAATGTAGCTTTTAACCATACAAGCACCTAAACTGAGCTTGTTAAATACAACCACCACTGTGAAAATCATTGATGCTTCTCGACTCAACCTGATCTGATTCTGTATCAAGTAATTGTTGGCTTTTAAAAGTGAGAAACTGTCCACCAACTAGAGCTTTTGAAGCATCTCTAGTATGTTCAAAAGTGGGTGCGTTGTTATGCTATGTATGATGCTATGTATCAAAGGCAACAGCAAGCACACAATCCCCCCCCTGCACATTTTCATGTGATAGGACACCCCCCCTCCAAGGGGTTGATGAATGTGATGGTTGAAGAAGATTTTTGCAAAGGACATTTTACATATAAACATACAAAGGGCAAATCAGCAGATAGATAAATAAGGCCCACTGATTCAAAAAGGGAAAATATGACTTGAGTTTCACCTGACATTAACAGGTTTTCATAGATAAGAAAGTCTGTGTGATTTCAGCGAGCACAGGTGAGATCAGGAGGAACAGGAAGGAAGGAACGGGGAAGAGTCTGGCAGATTTCAATCCTGACTAGCATTTCACTTTGCTTCAGAGGAGTATTCTGCTTCATTGAGCCTTTGGGGATGCTTTGCTGAGGTCAACACTAATGTGTGCTATGTGAAAGGAAGTCACATTTTGAATATGTCATTGAGGCCTATTTTTTCTCTTTTGTCGCATCTATTTCAAAGGCTCAATTGTGTTGAATTTTAAGAATGAGCAATTCAGCCAACATCAAGATTTCCACTGACAACTGCAGACAGAAAGCGACTCACAAGGGCAGTCGTGGTTTATTTAGTGAAGATTATACACAGTATTTGCCCTAAAAATCCAATTCACAGTTCAATGAAGCTTTACGAACATGCAGAACTTTTTTCCCAAGCCTGGAAAGCAGAGAAACTGAAGACTAAAAGAGGACCGACTTTGTGTACTAAATATATTATATTTATATCCTAAATATTTTATATCTAAATGAGCTTTATTTTTATTTATTTCAACAGATATGAACCTGAAATGTGCCTATATCCCAGTAAAATCACCCTAGGGACTGTAACCATAAAGTTTCCACAAAGTCAGTCTCTGTTTTGTTGTCAGGGGAGCAGCTCTAAAATTAAGAGAGCTCTAGGACTTGGTAGACGTCAAGACACAAATCCCAAAGCTGTTCTATATATAACTCATTAAATATTTTATTGAACTTTCTTGCTTATTTATTTACCAATAATTATTCTTTGCCAATAATTCGGAAGGATGCTTGTAACGGTATGACTTTTAATTAAAAAATTGTCAACTTCTCTGTTGACACCCACTCTTGCTAACTTGTTAATGGTGTTTATATCATGCACTTTACATCAAATAGCACTTTTTGACAGCCTCCTGTTTGTGAGCAAAAAACAAATCTGTCAACTATTCAAAACAACCGTAGTAATTTGAGAGTCGAGTGGGAAATATGAGGTGAGTCCCCCGGTTCGGTCCTATAACGAGAGCCCTGCTCTGCTCTGAACCCAGCCTGATCTACATAACCATCTGTAAACTGACGTTGTTTGGGGAGCCAAATTCTGCAAGTTTTCCTAATGTCCATATTGATTTACGTCTGGGGTGAGCAGGTTAATTAAATGTGACTAGCATGGCAGAAACATTATATCAAGCACAGAGTAAAGGCGAGTGGAGTGCTGCTGCAACAGCAATCAATGCAAAATAATGAGGGAGGATCTGTCATCACACAGCAAACGGATGGGATGGAGTGTGATGTGCAGCAGAATTAAGCAGCTGGTGGAAGGCATGTGGGCTCTATTGGAGATTTGGTTGTACATTTGTAATGAGTTGGTGATGCTGGCGGATTAACACAAGGGCGAAAGCACTTTCCGGTTCCCTGTGGAAAATGCCAAGACACATCGTGAGGATTATAAGGGGAAATATCAAAAAGAACGAATGTCCATTGCACGTACGAACACAGTGGATCAGATTTGAGCTTGTGCTTGTGTCTTGTCCTTGTGAACTCACTTGTGATGTGGAATTTGTATTCACCGAGAACAAGCTGGGCGTCTTGAAATTTGAAGCCACAGAAAAGATTCACAAATGTGGGAAATGGTTTCGGGACTGAAAGAAAAAGCTTTAAAACATGTACGATACAATTTGAATTATATTTTTGTAACATCTTACTGGAGCAATTTTGATAACCGTCTCGACAGCTCAGTGAGTTTTCTCAAACCTGCTCTTCAGAGGGTCGCAACGTGGAAAAAATCTGTGTTCTCGCATTTTTGACAAATCATCTTGACAGCAGGAGTGCCAAAAAGATTACAGCACTTGTATCAGAGATGCTCTGTGTTTGGGCTTAAAAGGCTGGAGATGTTGCCAGAGGGGAAGTCAGCTACTGTAGCGCTATCCAGTCTGGTTCAGCTTCCTCAGGAACAGGGAAGTAGTAATATTGCCATCGCCAGCCAGATTTTGGAGTACATTTCCTTTTTATGTTAAATGATTTCAATAGTCTGTCCTCCCACACAGAGCCCGTGGGCAGAAAGTGAGGGGTGTTTTGTCTTACAGTGACTTGACTTTTGAAGAGCAAGTGCAGAGGGGTCTGTGGTTGTTGAGAAACAAATCCAAAATCAACTTGTTTTTTCCTTTACAAATCTAAAGAAGGTCATCCATGCTTTCATCTCATCTCGTTTAGACTACTGCAACGCTCTCTATTTCAGCCTCAGTCAAAACTCACAGCTGGTTCAGAATGCAGCAGCTAGGATTTTATCTGGTGCAAAACAAAGCACATATATCCCCAATTTAGCATCCACACTGGTTACCTGTTAGATAAAGACTTGAGTTTAAGATTTTATTGATCATATTTAAAGGAAAATTCCACCCTCAGATCCTCTTACACTGTTAGACATCATCAATCACTGTTCACTGTATTCCAGGAGTTATCTTGTGATGAAGTGTTGTATTTTACTTTTTTTCACTTTCCCTCAACCTGCCACGTCTCCTTCTACTCCAGTTAGTGATTTCCTGTTTCCCAGAATGCCTTTCAGCAACCCCCCATAGAAGTGGTATAAAGTTGTTGCTTTCAATCAAAGGGCATATGAGCATATAAATATAGCTAGCTAGCCAACTAGTTTATGAACAATGGGTGTGTCTATGATGGCCATGATTATTGGCTCCCTTTTCTAATACTTAGTTGCACAGTCTTTGACAATGATGACAGCTTCAAACGTTTCTTGGAACCATTCATCAATGCACAGGATAAGATGCTACTACCCCTTGTGCCATAATCCAGGGCCCAATTCAGATATAATACAAATAATACAACAACCACCAAATGAACACCATAGCAAACACCAGGCCACACCGTGATAAATCTAGAGTCATTCGTCAGGTGGCACCATTCACCAACTAGCTACCCTAGCCAACCGCGGTAGGTGGCATGCCATTGGGTTTATCAAGTGGCTACCTTCCTTCACCGATGTTTTGTTGAGTTTGTAAACTAACTTCTGCGCTTCTGACCAAAGCAGCACGTCTGGCCTTGGGCTAGTGCTAACTATCTCCGTCGGCACAGCTAACCGCTCAATACAAGTCTACCTTCATTTTCCACTCTCCGCCCACTCCTAGCTGTCCTGGATCATGCACTCTGTTTTTCCTCCCTACTAACAGCTGAAGAATTCAGCTCTAGCCGTTTTCCCTCAACTGCTGCTGCCAAACATTTCAACACCTGGTTGTGTCTCGAAGTATATCTCCCTTGGGAAAAACTAACTTTACACCCTGACAGAATATGCTTAAGCGTACATACGCTGGAACACAACAGGCTGGCAGCATCCTCACCCATCCACTGACTAAGATTTTGAGGAGGTGGCAACACATCATAAGTAGCCTGTATAATTAACCTAATTCAATTTGCCTCCATGCTCCACAACTCTCTCCACTTCAATCTTCTTTTTTCTAATTCACCCACTGTTTTGCCTGTGACACTACCTTGGTACATCATACTGACTCCTCCTGACAATGTATTTCCTCAACTACCATCTTCCTTTTTTCTACTGCTGCCGCCTTACTCCACACAGGTTTCCCTGCACACAGCCCTAAACAACCTTGCCCATGCTGCACCTGGCCTACGATGTCTCTATGTCTAAGTGCTGCCTGTGCTTGCTGCACTGCCTCGTTTGGGTTCCACGTCCGCCACTAATAAGCTTCCTGCACCTTTCTGCTGGCAGTTTCTCAGAGCTCTTTTCTCTCACCACTTTCACAGACTGCTTTATCTCTTTAAAATGGATAATTGGTTCATTTATACCATGTGGGCACCTGCTAGCTGTCACAGGTGAGTTGAATTACACTGTAAATGAGGAGCAACTGAGAAAACTATTTGAATTGTTCTAAAGGGTGACAATAATCATGGCCACTTTTCAACTCTGAAACAATAAAAAAAAAAAAAATTTCTCATTCTTTGATCATGTGCTGTTGTAAATCAATAGATGAATGTGTCAAGACCGAAAGTTGTTTCAATTTCCAATTATTTCAGAAGATGTTGTTCATTATCTGTATGAAATGTAATGGAGCCAATAGCCCGAAACGTAGCGGATGTTCCAATTTAAAGCAACTTACAATGACTGAGCAGGTAGGGTCCAGGGTCAACGCTGCTCAAAAACAGGAGACAGTTGGTGGACACAAATTCTGTAAGTGAAAACCACAATTCAAGTACAAATATTAAGACTTACACATAAGACACAAGTTAAAGCTGATTTTTCTATAATTTTTTTTCCTCCAATTAAAGCTCCAAGGTCAATCAATTTACTCACACTGTTTTATAGACTTGAGCCAAGATATAGAAAGTCTTAATTCCTGAGGCTTTTAGTGGGCTTTAGGGTTAAATGATGACATTGCACTGAAAATCGTTTTTTTTTCTTAAATATGTATTTGATTGGAATGCTTAAACTACAGCTACGCCTGCTTTTACCAGTACTACTACCACTACTACCACTACTACTACTACTCATAATAATAATAATAATAATGTTTTACTCTATTGCATCGCAATACAATATCAAAATATCTGCAGAGCACATCAAGTATGTGGGCTCTGACAGATCAATGGGATCTGAGTCTGTGAAATTCAAGTACAGTTTTACCATTGGCATTAGCAGGCTGTGATAAGAGGGCTAAGCAGACAGTGACGGATATAGATGCTGAAAGGGAATTTTATCTCAAAGCCATCTTATTGCATATTCTGTGACATGCAACAGACAAGCAGACGCTTCCATTTAAGCAAGACATCAAGGTAAATGTTTAAACAAGTTACATCCTTTAGGTGTGAGAACCACTTCCTTCCTGGGGCATGTCATCAAATATATGTATAACATATGTCATGAAATATAGTCTACACCAGACCTAGGTCAAGATGTTTCTGCAGATGCATTTTCTGGCTTGTTTTAACCTATTTAGATGCCAGTTTTGTGGTGTTTACCACATACTTTTCATCAATGAGTGGCAGAAAGTTTAGGTAATCACAGGAACATGTAGGAAAGTTCATTTTGAGTACTTTTCCGGAATTGACAACTTTTCTGACAATATTTGAATAGTCCTGTTGTGCTAAACCCCACACATCTGGCACTCCAGGCAGGCTAAAACGAACATTAAATATTGACCCATGTCTGGATTCCACTATTGACACAACCTCATCACTGAGGTTTTACAAGGCCTTTACTTGCAGAGTAGGTTCAGCAGAATTTCCCTTCCATGCTGAGAGATTCCATGGAGTCCTGGTGTTACTGGGTTCGACAGCAAACCTTTCTCTCCCATATTTTTCTTTACAGAATGACTTTCACGACTTTAGTGTTACCCGCAACTCAACAAGCCGGGGCTGACAATTTGACAAGCGCACTCCAACCCTTCGTGGCATTGTGGGTGTGCAGATCCAGGGCAGTTACATAGTGTTCCAGCTGGAATACAAATCTAATCCCCCCTCCATGGCAGGTTGACAAATCACCTATCAATACCCACCCTTGTAATTTGCACCAATGTGGAACATCAGACAGGACGTATCGCGACAAGTTTAAATATGGCCCCGTCTCATTGAGAGGGAGGTTATCGCCCTGCACCCAGGCCCGCCTCTACCTTCAGTGTCTGATGACCCAAAAGAACAGTTCCTGTGCATCCATCTCGTCCATCAGCGTTTGGAGATGCCAATGCTGGGCAAAGTAATACATCCCTGAGAGCTGCTACTGATTCGCCTGAGAAGATTCACTGGGTGCCGGTATTGATCTGTGACCCAGGCCTGTGCCCAAGAATATCATTCCCCCCATCAGGAGACAGTTAGACGACACCCAGCTCTGCAGCATCACAGAGAGAATATCTTTGACGACGAGTATATGTTTGAATTACGTACTGGCCTTAAGGTGGATTACAGTGTAATTACATCCACTGTAGATGTACTGTACATTGACAGTGAAACGTGACGTGATGCCGTTTTTCTGTGTACTGACAAGGGTAAAAAGCAACACCAGACTTGACTCATGAAAAATAATTTCATTTTTTTAATTCTGTCAAATCATTAAAATCTCATTTTACCACATTGATATCAAGACAGTGGTAACAGAGAAAATATTGTTTTTGTTGTGATTGCATCGGAGAGCATTTGTCAACAAGTTTGAGAGATGACAGTTACAAACTTGTGAAAATGATGAGAATGTCCCTCCAGGTTTTGTTTACATTTTACACTTTTGTTGCACACTGAATATTGCGGTAGCTGTATGTTTCATTCTACCGCACACTGGGTCACAGGTCCTTTTATCGGTGGCAAAATGTAATGATAGCTCAAGTCCAGTTCAGGCAAGACTGCTAGAAGCTATTGTTCAATAACTAATTAGAATATTTTTCCTATTCCCTTTTATTCCTCTGCAAGGAGCAGACCTTGAACGCCTCAGGATGCAATTACAGCGATAGGAGTTCAGAGCAGGGTAGGGAACAACTTGTTCGGATGGATCAACGCGGTTTGTTACAGATAGACAGTTCTGTTTAAAATGATTTGGATTTATCTATAATTAATTTCCATCTCTTTCAAAACAGCAGATGAGATATAACTATGAAGAAAATCATCTCTGTGACGCGCACAGCGATGCTATCAGTTCATTCAATGGATCTCTATTCTAGCATCCAGTACTTTTCAGGAAGGTTATCCAGTTATGTCTGCAGAGCAGGCATAAGGAAGTCAACTTTACCTAACTGGCAGACATAAATTGAGATGAAAGTATGTTCCCCTGTCTTCCTCCTTAATTGCGAACATCAATGTGCTCAAAAGCCTGAAGAATATCAGATTGCCCTTCAGAATAAAACATGTAGCTGTTCCTCAGCACTGTCAAATCTGAATGCTTTGAGCTCTAGCTTGACTGTATGCAACAGCACAACAACTCAGGTTTGTCAGAGCAAGTTCTTACTCCTTTATCTTATCCAGAGCAAGAAGGCGTTGCACTGACAGCACTCAAAACACTCACTGACAATGCTCAAAATAAAACAAAGGTACTACAATGATTTTCTGCCGGCTTTCCCACATCTTTCCAACACCAGTTTAGGTGTTTGAGAGTTTGAAGAAACTTGCACATCTGGTGCAAGAAAAAGTTGAGTCGTTTCGCTCAGTGCTGCAAGAACAGTCGGTTCATACGGATGAACTCTCTCCTTCTCCTGCTAAAAAATATGTCTAAAACTGTATTAACATCTTGAAGTAATGAAAAAGTGAAAACATTTACCAAATAGTATTTAAAAGCTTTCATTAAATGTCTTCAGCAGACATACCTTCGTCCTTCTACGGTACATCACTTCACTTATTTATCTTCACTTATTTATCTTATATTCAAAAGAAAAACATCTTTTTGATACACTCAAGGTCCTCTTTGTATGCTGTGTACTTAATTCAATCACGTTTAGTGCTATCTGCGGTTGAGTGCTGCAGATGGGCCCTCTGCTATTCTTGTAGCTTTTTATCTTTTTGATGCATTAAACAACACCGTGTTGATCTGCAGCTTTTTTTTTTTTTTTGTTCTCCTTTTCAAGAAATAATAAAGCTAATAGGAACAGAACATAGGGAAAGTCAACCTGAGAGCACACATCTAGCAGTACACAGTGGAATATGTTGTGAGTTTAGAGAAGGCTGTGATCATTGTAAGCATCCTGCATTATTCAGCTCCATGAACAGGTTTCTCTCTCGGTGATGTCCTTTGAGCAAGGAGCGCTTTGTTTACATCAAACCAGCTCAAGTAAATCTTTGAACTGCCTTATATCACCATCAAACCATGTTACCTAATCTCCTATTCAGGTCTATGGCTGTGCTCTAGTAGCTGAGGTCTTAATAACAGAGACTCATCTTTGATGAGACCAATACCATTATAGAGTCGGACTGTGTTTAAGTCTACATGCTGAACTGCTGGTAATAAATCCCCCACACAATACAGCAATGAAATAGAATACATTTACATGCAAACTGGAAACCAGCGATACTAAGTTGCCAGCAGCTATTAGGAAATAAGTACGTCTTAATGAAATACCTTCTGTTTGCTGGCTGCGGTGTCATAAAAAGCTGCTCAATGTTCAGTACAAAGAGGGTCATCTCTAGTTTTAATGTTGCTTGCTCACCTTTGACAAATTTGTTCAAAGAAGGAATAAAAAAAAGGGTAAAGTCTACTGCCTTAATTATTGAAACAGTAGGAAGGCAGAAAGGGCAGCAAAGGAAGTTCTGGGAGGATTTGATGTGATGCCAGCAGGGGCATCTGAGGGTGCGCAGGAAAGCTTTAACCACTAACTCACTGGGCACGTAGTATTTGGCAAATTTGAAAGATGGTGCTGCTGTGATACTTTGCTGTGAGATGCGGTGTACACGAGAACACAATCAGCTAGCATTTACACATTTACACATTTCTCTGATTTCAGAGAAATCCTTTCCTATGTTTTAACACCTGCTGGTAAATTTCTTGCCTGCACTAAAGCCTGTCAGTAGACAGAGTGGTGACATTATTGCAGCTACTCACGTGTAGCACTGACAGTATGGGCATGACATGAAGAGAGGAGACCTCATCTGCAGGTTCCTGGATGTTGAGGGAAGGTGAGTGGCGACCATATGAAGGCAATATCAACTTTTGCAGACAAGGTGCCAAATCCAACACATTTTTGCTTATCAGGCTAATTAACCTATCTACAGTGAGGCTGCTCTTCTAAATCACCAACCATCTGTTGAAGTGCTGTCTGCCATTACTGCCTCATCCTCCCACGTCTCAGCAGACATGCCACCCATCAATCACAATCTGTTGCTCTCACCCTCACAATAATGATTAAGGCCTTCTGCACCATCACAGTCAAATAAATAATGAGTAGGAGATGGAAAAAGATGCTGTAGCTAGACAAAGAAGCATCAGCTGCTAAATCCCGCCCCTACTTGCATTTGTGTCATATAGGAAAGATGGTCGATACAACCTTCCTACATGAAAATGCCATTCACATCATCTTTCAGGTGGTAAATACTACTTTGAAACTCAGGGTTTGACGATGGACCTGTATTTCTAAGTCCATTTTGTGATGACTATTAAAATGCCATGACTTGACTCAACTACTTGCTGGATTTTTTTGACAGTCTTGACGGTTTTAAAATGAGTTCAAACATGTCAAGTTGTTCTCACAGTTATGCCCATTTGAACACAGCATACGATACTATTAGACATCTAATAAGACTACACTCTCCTGTGTGCAGACGTGGCTCTTTGAGGTGCGTATGAAAAATGGCAACATGCAGGAAAATAATGTTCTCCGAATAGATGTCAAAGTATTGGACATCTAGCTATAGTAGCCTCCACATATCAAAGACTTTCTTACAATGAGCGGTGCTACCATAGTTTTCATTGTAATTGGAGGCATGATCTTAACCTGTTTGGAGCATGCTAGCGCCTCATGCTGGTTCTTTTTAACCAGCAGGGGGGTAGGGTGTTTTGAAGCATCCAAACACCTCAGCTTGCTCCCCACCTTTCACCTTCTCAAGCACATGCTGAGAAACCTGGAAATGGACACTCAGACATACATAGATCCTCTGTGTATTGTCAGTAGCTGACTGGCACATTAATATTGGCCTTTTTATTGCCAATAACCAGCATGCCAACTTTCTTGAATCGCCTTCTCCACATGGTACCACCTCTATGGGTTCCATATAGTCATGCTGAGGCTGGATTGTCCTTATGATGTCCCTAACAAACTTTCAACACCTAACCAGTGGGTTCTGCCAACAGAGACTAGTAAAAGTAAAGGTATGAACTATGAAATATTCATGACTGTGTATCCGGAGCAGTGGCTCAGCAGAGCCCCTCACAGCCTGTTATGCTCTGGTTTAAGAAACAGTCACAGGTCTCTGGGAAACTTATGACACACACAGGAGGACCCACCACCTTTTAAGACCTTTCCTGTGATGTGTGGATAGATTTGTCCAGGGTATAGAGCCAGCGTGCAGCTCAGTGTAGCCCTGCATCCACTTCCTGAGATGTGCGGGGTTGAATTCAAGTCCACAGATGCTCTCTATGACAGATGGTAGTTAGCAGACAGATTGCGGTGCAAGTGCCTTCTCGGCGAGGTCAAGGTAAAAGCAAGAACTAGTGATCCATAAAATCATGAAAACATCCAGAAGCTGTTTGTCTAAACTTTTACAGATGTTCTGCTATGCATCCATAATTTCTTTCAGTTCAGTAGATTGCCTTGTTTAAATCTGTATATATAACTCTAGGGCAGCAGGGTGGCAGAGTGAGTGGTGAGGCCAACTGGAAGGGCCCCTGAATTGCTACCAGCTCCAGGGGTGCTGCTCTGTAGCTGAGCCTGACCTCTGACGTCCAGGGGAAAAGTAAAATTTCTCCTTCAGGGAACTACAGGGAATTACCACCATTAGAGAAAAGATATCAAATCTTGAAAGTACAGTCGATAAAAGTTGCAATTGCTTTCTGTCATCCCAACATACTGTCATCCCGGTTGTGTTCTCTGGTTCCCAGCAGTCTCTGGGGAAGTTACTGTGGAAGCATAAATAACAGCTAATTCAGGTCCTTTTTTGATGGGCTTCCCTCTGCAGCAGCTCGTCTGTGAACTGAAACACAGCCTCTTGTCCTTTTACAGCTGGCACTGTTGCCCGGTCCCAAGGGGTAATTGCACTAAATCATTACCGTTGTCCCTTATCAAATGGCCACCAAAGTCTTTGAGCTAACAGTTCAGAACCCTTTCACATAAAATGAAGCGAAATCCAATAAGCACCGGAACAACAAGGATGAATCTCCGCGCGGACTTGTCTGATCAAAATGATTTCGGACATAAATTCTCCTCGTGGAGCCTCACTGTTTTTCTTGTAAATTTCCAAAGGCAAGCTTGTGGTTACCAGGCCAGTATTTCCTACGTGCCTCTGTCTCAGTCAAGTTGGCAGATATAAAACTACCGACACACCTTTTCGCCTCTGGTAGAAAAAATATTTCATAAACGATGAGTAGTTCATAGAGCTACAGTAAGGTCAAAACAATATAACTAATTATTTATGAATCCCTTGAATCAAGCAGATTCAAAAGGAAGCAGGGGGTGATAAAACATGTTTTATGGTGTCTGTAGGCCTGTAGGAAAATGTTTCGTCTGTGGACCTCTCCCTTGTTTTCCAGTGTTTCTGAAAAACTCTTATCTATGGACACATAAGACTGTATGTAGCAACTAAACAGCTTTTGCGGCTAATGAGTTTTCCAAGATCACCACTGAAGTCTCCCTTACCTCTTGTTGCTGCCGTTTTATATCGGAATTCTCTGACATTAAGAGAGCTAATTCTCTGCGAATTCTGCCCTCAATTTCAATCCTACCCAAATCCTCTTAATAGATTATGCACCATCAATCAGTACACAAAAAAAAAAGAGAGAGCGGGGGAGAAAACTCAATATCCATGACTAAGCTTATTTGCCGTGGTGGTGATCTGACAGCTACCACCAGAGAGGGGATGTTGAGATACACTTTGCCACCACATTACATCTCATCCACAACAGCAGACAAGGCTAATGAAATAGGATATGAAGAGTTCCCCTCAAACAGCCCCAGCACTGACAATGGCCATATGGGACCTTTAAAAAGCTGCATCTCAGATAGTCCAGAGGGGCTGTCATCTCGGTTCAGTTTAATTTTCAGTGTCACAGAGGCAACCCATAGCCAATTAGTCCAGCGGTCATCAGTGGAAGAGGAGAGGCGCTGCGGTCAGAGCTGGTCCTCAGATGGCTGACCTTGGGAGCAGCAGCCCTTCCTTTCATGCATCTGAGTCTATAGAAGCAGTGGAGCTTAAAGGCATTCTCTCTGCTGCACCTCATGCCCCAAATCAGATAGGAAACACTAGATTACAAGAGCATGAAATATGGATTACTTCTGCCCCCTACTGGCAGGCAGAGTATATCCCCCCCCTCCACCCCCCTCATCGATTCCACCCTCAAGCCAACAGCAGCAGCATAGGGTGATGGCCAAATGCTGCTCTGGTAGAGAAAGACATGACTCTGGAGAAGGTCAGGTTGCACAGCGGCACAAAGGCCTGGCTCATACCACAAGTGTGACAAGGCTAAGTGGAGTATTCAGAGACCCTCTGAACAGGCCTTGGTGTGATCTGAACTCATGTTTACACAAGGACAAACAGAGTCCTTTCAATGTCACTGGAAGAATCTGTAGACGTTGGCGGATTAAAGCGTTTTGAAACTTGACTTTCAAAACTAGGCCACTCCTGATCAGGAAATTGCACAAAGGACGCGTGCAGCCTCTTTAATTCACACCCTCTGTAATGAGCTTATGAATTATGAGTTTTCCGGGGGAAATAATGGATTTGTATGCTGAACGAGCAGCCAGAATGACAGCCGCTATAAATGAAAAAAATGACTTGCGAAGTTACAGTCAGCCATTATGGAAATGTCAGGTCATTTCTTTTGCCTCTGATGTAAGGGTTCTTAACTGCACCATGTTAAATGCAATCCATTTACTGTGTGGACATACTGTAATTATAATCATAACAAAATAATCAGGAAATTGAATTCCACCACTGTCTGCTTTTATTGTGCCTCATTTCGGCCATTATCCAGTCAGCTTAAGGAAAAATGTAATGGAGCCCAAAGCTATAAAGTCTCCATGTCAATTATAACAGTCCTTGCTACAGAAGTTATATATACAAAACATTTTACATGTTAAAATACATTGAGTAGATAGATTCTGCAAAGCTTCCACACTAGACTTATGGGAGTTTTTATGGTTTACATTGAATATATACATTATTCCATTATTCCATCTTTTTTTCAAAACACTATGAATGGTGTGCTTTGCTGAGACTTTCAACACAAACACAGCACTTTCACAGCCAGATGAAAGCCTGGCAGATGCTACTCTTAGCAACTGACACGACCCCAGATCACCATATATTGGAGCCTGGTAGCCTGTCAAAACATCATGTAACATCACGCAATTGAACTCCAGCCAAAGGGTGAGGCATTCGTAGCATCGGTATCAGTATTATTACCCACACTGGTAGCATTACCATCAAGCCTTCATCAAAAGACAGGTTTCTCCATATGTCTCATTAAGTCTTTCCTTTCCAATTAGCAACGCAAACTCAACCCCCTCGATATATGATATATGCTGCAAGCAACGTTTCATTAAAGGAAAAATAAAAAACTACTATTAAGACATTTTGCTAGTATTATATGACATTATTATAAATACCATGAGAGGTGTGAAATACTACTGATACAATACTATTGAAACACAGATGGACTTTTTTGTATTATTATTAAATTAGATTAGATTAGATTCAACTTCATTGTACAGGTACTGAGACAACGAAATGCAGTTTGGCATCTAACCAGAGGTGCAAATAGCAGTAAAGTGCAGAGTGTGCATATGTACAGTGGTAGATAAATATGAAATCAACAGTAGGGCTGGATAGGAATATGCTGTATGTACAGGATGAACTATAATTACAGTATAAACAGTATAAACAGGGAACAGAATATATGTAATAATGACAGTATAAACAGTGTTTTAGTAGTAGTAGTAGTAGTAGTAGTAGTAGCAGTAGTAGTAGTAATAGTAGTAGTAGTAGTAGTAGTGGTAGCATTAGGAATTTTTTAAGTTTCATCCTCCATATTTATTTTTTGATGCTAACCTTACACGTCTTGGCTGCAGTATGAATGCTGATGTTGCTCTTAATCGAAGGAAGATAATAAGATGAATATATTTAGTTGCAGTTTTCTCATCTCCACATTAAGATCACAGTATATGCATGCAAACAGTCACGGATGAAATGATGCTTTACAGTATGCACTTTAAGGGGCTTGTGGAATGTAGGGCATGCAGTGGGCTCATTGTTTAGTGAGAGACAACCCCTGCAGCCCTGCCAGGGCTAGAGACTGCTGTAATAAGGTTCATTTTAAGATCCTGGCGGCCTGGCAGAGACTATTGAGCTGTCACTGAGATCTCTCTCCACACAGAATGAGGGGTTTCAAAACGTGTGCAGTCACAGTGTCATTGACCACAGTGATGGGAAAATAAGTGCACAGATGGACAATTAATGTCTTTTCCAATCACCACAAAATAAATAGGGTCATCTAAAAACTATTGGGCAGCCACTCTGCAACACTGGATCATACCTCTATCATTGCAATTGACCATACTGTCAGAGTTTAACAGTGGCGTCAACTTTTAGTACAGGTGAAAAATATGAAGTGGGATCTCAATGGTTGCATATAAGTCAACGATGAGCAGCCAAATGCATTCCTAATGATTGTCCACAATATCAAAGATTGCTCTCAGTATGGTGAATCTTTCACCTTTAAAAGGCAGCTGTAAAAGGTTTGTTTTAGGGTTCGACTAATATAGGTTACCACACATAACATAACATAACATAATAGTCATTTAGCAGATGTTCATATTTTTGGATTGAAGCTGTCAGTAGTCAATTTCATGCCAATATTCAATAGCGTTAGAATTGACAATTTTCATGACATAAAATTAAAAGAAAACTCCACATATTCAGTGTTTCCCCCAGAATTGTATTCTTGCCAGGATGGAAAAGCCTCTGAAACAGCATTTAGACCATCATGGGACACTAAAACTCTCCACTGAAACCCATAATAATGATAGTATCATAATAAATGTCAATCAAAATGTCAAACGATCAAAAATTTGAATCAAGTCAAACTGCATACAGGTGCATATCATTCTATCCATAGTTTACATTTGTAACATTGGAAAAAGTATAGTATGCTTACATTTTCCCAGAAAGCTCTTACTTAGCATCTACAGATAAATTGGTCTATCTTGAAATGTGTAGTTTTTGTCTGTTCTTTATGTTGCATGCACAGCAAATACACACTGAGGAACCTCTGAACTTTTTTGCTGAATCAAAGTAAATTTCAGCGGCGGTTATGACAGCTTAAGTTTCTAAATTAGATTCCAATAGACGCTTTTCAAGTTTACATTTCCACGTCTGTCCACGTTACCAACCACCAGGATACGATCAAAGTGCTTAGGTTGCTTTGGATCCTTCAGAGATGGCCCGGCTCAGTCAGACAGTGTTAGTGTTTACCAACTTTCAAGAAATCGCATCAAACAAGTTCCAAGAATGGATCAAATGGAGGCACTGCTCTCAAACAGGTAAAATTTAGGTGTGAGAGATACCAGCCACTCATCAATAGATAGTTGTTCTCTCAGTGATAACAGGAGCAGACAGCTAATTATGGCGTCTAAAAGCTCAGTCCAACTAAAGTAGAATGAAAACTACGTCTTTTGAAGAGCCTGCTTTGGATCTCAAGTGCATGTCAATTCCCCCAAAAAAGAAGAACGTGCGACTGAAAGAGTGATTAAAATGTAGTCAAAGTTTTCCAGGAATGGAAAACTTGTGAAATTAAAACTCTCATGCAACCTTCATGTAAGACATCATTATAACAGGGCAATTAGCAAATGTAGAAATATGGTGCAGTTCATTTCTGGCATGAGATAGTTACTTTAGATACCAGATCAAGATTAGGACCATGGGTTTGTGTATGTACTGTACCTGTACTGTACAGGATATTATTTTAAAGAAATTCAGCCTTCATTTTTACTCAGCTTAATCCATTAAACAAAACTGGTTGTATTTATGTCTGGTACCAACTATTCTGATATCTGAATTTAAACATATTTCTTGTCATGGATCACTGTGAGGATTATTTGCTGCTGTTTACTTGAAACTGCTGCAAAGGTACTGTTGAAATATTTTTGACACAAACAGGTCTAGTTGTGGGGTATCACTCTTTCCAATCGATGGCCCGCTGTCAGCTGTTTGAGCGATTGGAAAAGGTGCCAAATGTTTGGTCCACATCCCGGGCTTGACTGGTTGATTCCGGCAGGGGCAATTATTAGTGCAGGCCAGACCTACGCGGCATAGCAAACGCTGACACGTCCCATGGGGTTTTGATTTCAGAAACCACGACTCTCAGATAAGTGTCAGGTGAGCTCAGTTCAGTGAGCCTTGCATTAGTAACTCTGACACAAATCTTACACTACAGTGCACACAGAAAAGGAGGGTTCTTTAAGCGTTCCTTGGTGAGGGTAGTGGTTGTGAAGCGTGAAGATTCCTCTGGTTTGAATAAAAAATTGGTAAATTAGAACCCATTGTTGTTCTTAAAAAGTCCTTTTAACGCCACTGATTTGGAACATTTCATACAATGACGAGAAATACCTGCTGCAGTTTGTTTGGTTGACAAAGCAACTTGTTAACTAGTTGCTGCTATGGAGCTAGCTAGCAATAGTCAAGGGCTTCCTGATGAGCTGAACGTGTGAATGCTTCCAGGTCGGAGCAATGGGAAATCTTCCCATCTTTCCGACATGGTCCGAGATGACATTAATGCAGCAGCAGCAACGTCACGCCCGTTCTCTCGGGTTTGTCAAAAGGCATTCTGGGAAATGTAGGAAATCACTAATTGAAGTAGAAGTAGACTAGACAGGTTGAGGGAAAGTGTGTACAATAAAAAAACCTCATCACAAAATAACTGGAATACATTAACATCACATATATACTATATATACTGTATATAACAATGTAAGAGTATGGTGGAATTCTCCTTTAACTATTTCTGTGTGTGGGAGCAACATTATAATAAGAATGACGAGCTGACAGGGACCTGGCAAACTTTGTGATGAGGTGACTGATGGCAACAGGCACAGATGCCAAAGCTTCAATGATATGATATGATCATATCATATCATATCAAAACATATCATGTCATATCATATCATGACAAATACCAGTACCTCTGCTTTAATTGAACACTATAGACATGTCACAAAGAAATTATTTTGCTGCAACTTGTTATGAGGGGCACTTTGTCTCAATGGCCTGAGGCCTGAGGAGGTTGGTCTTGGGGCTCCAGTGAAAAAATACTGTAAAAACTCATGCAGCTGCATTCCATAGTGATTACCTGATCAGCATGCTGCTACTAGAAGATAATTACAATATTTAGACAATCCAAAGTACAGCAGCTGAGACACACTGATTATGTGTGTGTGTGTGGTTGTTGGTGGTGGTAAATGAACTTCACCAATATGGACATACTGATCAAGGAGTCAAAGGACAAAATGTATATGAAGAGGAATGCTGCACTCTTGTGAATTGTTTCCTGATAGCTGTGCCTTAAGAGTTGGATCATGGTGAAGTTTCTGGCTTATTTCATCCTCCTCATCTCTGCGGTTCATGCACGGCTGCTTAGAAAAAGGCAAACTCCTTGTCCGCAGGTCTGCGATGCTTCTCGCTGCCCTGTCCCGCCTCCGGCCTG
>OOFE01003822.1:9879-56051 GCA_900323365.1 Monocentris japonica
CCAGCGCATTAAAGGTTCACTTCCTGGTTTACTTCTGCGTTGTGAAGCCGGTGGAACATGAGCATTAACGTCTGCTTACGTAGCAACACGTCCACGAGGGACCCTGATGCTCTCGGTACTATGTGAGTGGCAGGAACGACCAGTCTCATGGGGGACGGGCCAGTCTGATTGGGGAGGGGCCTGTCTGATGGGGGAGGGGCAGCTGTGTTGAGTAGAGCAGAGAATCAGAGCTGCTCGTATGTCAATCCAGGATCATCTGTCCTTCAGTACTTACTGTTCATTCATGGAGGTAAAGAGAAAGCTGCTTTACATTCTGTCATTTCCAGATTTCCCCCGGGATCAATAAAGTATCTATCTATCTAATGCAACTGGGAGACCAGACCTCGTAACTCCATGGACCACAGTCATGAAATCAAACGAGAAATATACAGTACCAGTCAAAAGTTTGGACACACTTACTCGTAGAAGAGTTTCTCTTTATTTTTACTATTTTTACACACATTTTAGAATAATAGTATCATCAAAACTATGAAATAACATGAAAGGAATTATGCAGTGACCAAAAAAATGTTAAACAAATCATCTTAGATTCTTCAAAGTAGCCACCCTTTGGCATTCGGCATTAACAAGCTAAGAAATTCCACAAATGAACTTTTAAAGGCCACAATCACTATGTGTGCTTTTAAAATCATGATTGAATCATTGATCTTCAACATTCTCCACCTCTAAATTTAAAATTTCAAGTTCTAAATGAAAACTACTCATTGGGGGTGCATTTCAAAAAAAGTTTTTTTTTTTAAATTTAAATTTTAGTTTTGAAAAGAAATTCATACATAGGGATCAACTTCACTATTTATATTTGTCTAAGAAACTAATTTCAAGCATTTAAGCATAAGCCTTTAGATCAAAATGTCTTTAAGATCATGAGAAACAGTCAGGTGTGTCCAAACTTTTGACTGGTACTGTATATATGTCACTTGGGCCGGATGCCAGAAAATCAATTACCTCATTACTACAGTGTGTCGATTAAATTACTCTGTGGATGTCTCAGAACTGCGTACAACTAAACAAAGACAAGACTGAAATTCTGGTTATTGGAAATGAAACACAGAGGCGGAATGTATTCATTCATTCATGTATTCATCTTGACTCTCTGTCTCTAAATCATCAAAACCATGTCAAGAATCTCTGAGTCAAATTTGATAGTGATCTCAGTCTTGAGCACCACATCAGTAATATCTGTAAAACAGCATACTATCACCTGCGTAACATCTCCAAAGTGCGTGGGATGCTCTCTCCAGCTGACTGTGAGTAACTTGCCTTTGTGTCATCAAGCCTTGACTACTGTAACTCTCGTGTGATCTACTAAAAAAACTCCATAGCAGCTCTACAACGAGTCCAAAATGCCGCCGCCATGGTTCTCACTCGCACAAGAATGAGGGAGCACATCACCCCTGTACTTAAAACACTTCACTGGCTGCCGATAGCTTTCAGAATTGATTTCAAGATTCTCATTCAAGTGTTTAAGTGCCTTCATAAACTTGCACCTGCCTATATTAGTGACACGATTGTCAGATATACTCCAAATAGATCCCTCAGGTCAGCAAACAGCAATTTACTATATATTCCCAAAACACGTCTGATTAGTGGAGAAACATCCTTCAGCCACTATGGACCTAAACTGGCCCGGACAGCTCAGTTGGTGGAGCATGAGACTCTCAGTCTCTTTGGATAAAAGTGTCTGCTAAATGACTGTAATGTAATGTAAACTCTGGCACTCTGTTCCAGAAAACCTGAGAGCAATTGATTCAATTGATAACCTATAAAAACGCACTTATTTAAACTGGCTTTTAAGTAGTTGATTGGCTCCTGCTGTGCCCTTTTTACTGCTCTCTCTGCTGCTCCTTCTTAATTATTTTTAATTTATTGTTGTTCTTTTGATCTTTTCATGTTTTATTGTTTAATCCAGTCTGTATTACTTTCCAAATCGATCCCTTCTCTGAGTGACTCTCACAAGGTTGATTGTCTTTTGATCTTTTCATGTTTTAATTGTTTAAACACTTCTTGTAAACTCTGTATTATTAATTATTCTTAATTATTATTGTTGTTATTGTTAGTTATTATTATTATTGTTATTATTGTTATTATTATTATCAGAATCTTCATAGATAACCTGGTACTGATAACTTCATGTATCCTCAGTAGCTCCTCCAAGGACCTACTGAGAAGCTCATGACCTGTGCACCTATGTGCTTCAAGCCAGCAAAATCCAGGTCCCTGGCATTGAAGAGGGGACATGTGTCTGACATGTTTCCTTTCTTCCCTAGGTGCCACTTGTTGCCAATCACAAGAGGAAACCTGTTAGAAGGATCACAGGTGGCAGGCATTAGCACTGAAATACAGGGTCTCGAGGGCAGTGAGGTCAGGCAGCCATGGAAGTAAAAAACTACATAAAAAGGGGAATGGGAATCTTTTGACACTAATGTAAATGGTGCAAAATGGTGCAATCTCAAAGGAACAGCCGAGAATCAACTAGAGAAAATGATGGTATACCTATGGAGTTTTAGTTTAGGGTTATACCTCATACCAAAATATCTTTCTAACAAAAAATGTCTATCTGGTGTATCTGCATATATCGTAGTGCAAAAAAACAAGGGGCAGAGAATGGGCTGGCTGGTGGCAAAAATATTAAAGACACTATTTACAGGGAACCAAAAAAGGGGAATGAATGTTATAAATGCAGGGCAGAGGTGTTCTGGCACCCCTGCTGTGCTTGCCCTGAATGTATTATCATGTTACGTCTTCCAACTTTTCACTTCCTACTGTTGGTTATTGTCATTTCTGTTGCATGTGTCAAAGAATAGTTCAATCTCAAAAATAGACATCCCTAGTGGAAAGGTTTAAAATGCAGAACCAACTGTTACTGATGATGAAGGCCAACTCAAGCCTTGCTCCATAATGAGAAATTAGCTCCATTTGCCTTATGAGGAAACTCCTCTTCAGGTTTTTTGATGCAGTAGCCTGAATCGTCAAAGCAAAAGAAATTCTGTCAAACAGAAATACACGCAGGGCAATCATCAGTCGTAGTCATCTATATTTAGTGGTAAAAGCCTTCTCAACCATGGAAAAATGTGCTCCATTGTCTATATTCCCAAGCTCACATGACGATTGGCCTTTGTCACAAGACCGATAAGGAAATGGTGCTACCCAACCTAATCAACCAGCATTAGAAAGAAAGGAATGTGTTTCACTTACTTGAAAAATCATAGTAGGAGCTGCAAAACCACCTTATAACACATGCTGTTAGGGAAAGACATAGGGGGTCATTCCTCCGAATATCACATAACACTATCACACATCAAAGAGACTGAACACCAAATGAATGTTTGCTCACGAAAGTGGAAAGAGGTGAAAAATGTTCATAGATGTGTAAAAGTGTCAACAGCCTAAGGGCCTTATAGAATCTCTTACTGGTGATCCAAAAGTGTGCCAGAAGTGCTGAAGTTTTTATCAAAGCTCATGAAAGTAGCGCAGGAGAAGCAAATAATTACTAGATCATGTCGTAGAGCAGAAGGAATTCTAATTACTTTTCTAACCACAAGCCAATCAAACGTAAGTCAGCAATTCAGGCTATGTGCCTTCTGAAAGTAGAAGGAAAGATTTTCTTTAGTGTGATTAGTGCAGAGATTTACAAACACCTTAAAAAGGAACCTGCTAATTGACACATCAATGAATTTGGTGGGAATACCAGGATTCACAGGGTGTTGAGAACACACAATAATGATATGGCATCACATTAAATCAGTCACGCAACAAAATTTAGATATCTCAGCTACATTTGATTATTTTAAAATAGCAAACATAACAAATAAAAGATTATTTCTAAGACGAACAAATATGCTTCACAGGAAAATGATTTACCACAGTATGACAGTGACTGGAAACTGCTATCTTGGAAGAGGGTACATCATCCCTTTAACTAGGTGAACTCTGTTATATGAACGCAAAAGCTTTGATCCTAAAATCACTAACCTCAGGGCTCGATATCTGGGGTGTGCAACCTGGGTCGATCATGATGGCTTAAAGTTGATTTTGAAAAAGCAAAGAAGGAGAGAATTGGTGATATACTGTACGCTATTGGCTAGGGTAGGTAACTGGCGAATGGTGCCATCTGACGAATGACTCTGTAGATCTATGACGGTGTAGCCTGATGTCTGCTATGGTGTTCATTTGATGGTGGCTGTATCATTTGTATTTTTTTTTATCTGAGTTAGGCTTCCACAAGTGTTTACCGTGGATTATGGCACAAGGGATAGTAACATCTTGTCCTGTGTATTAATGAATCAAGTTCATGTGTTTTTAAAGGTGTGTTTGAGTTTTCAGGTACTGGATTGGTGCATATTTTATGACTTTACTGATCTTTGCTTCCTATTGCCGAAAAACACCAATCTAAGGTTTCTGTTAGTGAACTATAGGTGGATAGGATTGTTGAAGAGTATGATTTGCAGATGGAAAAATAATCTTTGAGAATTTTCTAGTATTGTAATTCAAGGTACATTTTGCTCCATTGTTTACAAACACAATGTGAGCAAACGTTGGTCTTTAAAATAGCCTACCAATGTTTGCAGCTGTCATAAGGGCCTTCTGCCAGTCACTCAAATAAAAGCTCCATCAATCAATTCAGGATTTCAAAAAGCTCTCCCAGCTGTGCTAGACTAACCTTTGTATACAGTTAACAAGCACTGATCAGGTTGTTGATAGTTGTTTTAGAGGCCAAGGTCTCATTATATGTAAATAATGGCTGGTAATAAATACATTCACTGAAATGCTCAGGGTTTACAGCCTATCACGCATTCTTGTAAAACATCTGACAGAAACAAAACATTTCGTTTGGCTAGCCCTTGAAATCGGTTATGAGACTGCTGACCCACATTTGGGATTTAAAACGGAGGAAAGGGGAGCCAGGAAGTAGTAAAAAGGAAGTAATAGGAAGTAGTGGGAAGTACACGAGGAAAAAAAACGTCTTCATATCCTTGTTTTGCTCGCAGTGATTGGTCACATTAACCTTCTCTGTACTGTGTGCGGCTGGTCTCTGCAGACAGATCATCAGTAAGAACCAATTGCATTTTTCCCACCCCGTCAATCCCCTCTTCGGCGAGTTGACGGCGCCAGGCTCTTCTTCTTGGGTGGAGCTAGGTAAAGGTAGACCTAATAGATTAGGGCTACTTGCCGTGCTTCCATGGCCAAGTGGTATTAGGCTACACTTTAGACCGTACCATTAACAATTTCACACCCCACAGAGTTTCCAAGTAAACCAACGCCGTGATCCTTTCGCAAACCCGTATGACAAATAAAGAAAACCCTTAGAGCCTCATAATGTTATTTCGTGGTGTGTTATTATGCATTAGGCACGCGTTAAAGATTACCATCTGCCCCCTCTCCCTCTCCGTCACTACAGGTTACTCTCAGCTGTGTTGCTCAGCGGACTGCTTATGCTGTGGTTAGCTGAGTATTGAGCTACCAGCTGACCTACTTTCTCTGCTCTCAGCGACTCAGTCCTGTTTACAAGCCGCTGCCAACGGAGGATGTGGAGTGGAGTGCCTGGAAAACAGACGGACAGAACCCGCAACCAGGGACCATTGCGAATGGAAATTTGGTCTTATATTGATAAATAAGGACCGCCAGAGCCGCAGACAGCTCCTCGATTGATAACCGCACGCACATATTACGCGTTGTTATGCAATTAAATATTTTCTACTCGCGGCGAGTCAGGCGTTGGTAGTTGCGCGCGACGGCTATGCTGTAGTTAAAATGAGTAGGGTGACTAAAGTAAAGTGTGGATCTTTATTTCTACCGAAGACTCGCTTTCAAGGTACGTGTGAGGTTTAATTTTAGGCTTAGTGTCGTTTCACTGTAGCAGGCGAACACACACACGGCGTCGCTGACACCCGGTTTGAATTTTTTTCTAACATCAAAGTTCATGTGCGGCCTCCTTCCAATTTACAGTGGAGGTGGCCTCGCGCATGATTAGTCTATTTCAAGAGCTAGTTAATCATTTTCTACAAGACCCAGGCTGTGTAGGTAGGGCATTGTTGAATACAGGAGTCTATATTCCACAAGGCTACATAGACCGAGGGCCCTTGAATTCTGTTTTCAGCCCATAGTCTGCAAGTGCAAGGTTGAAATAACCTATTTTTTTTTCTTTGTACCACAGCTGATGACATTCATGACAAACTCTGAAGAGATTGTCGTCATTGACTTCCCGAGGTCGTCAGACAGCAAAATTTTAAATGTCACAGGGAAAGAAATGTTTAATTTTTCAGAAGGCTTAACGTCAGGTCAAGGCTGCCCTTACTCAACCTGGTTTAAGTCCACTGGAGTTCACAAGTCCATACTAACCCACCATTTTCTGGTTCAGGTATTTTGGGCTGCTCAATTGTGTTTGACCTCCATTGGAAATTTGTGAAAATCAAAGAATTTGATTCTTCTATAAAAATCCTCAGTTTGACCCTCGGATTAAGTATGATAGAATAATTTATTTACTATGCATGTTAAACTTCGAGGTCATAGAGTGCATGAGGTGCTCCTCCGATTGATTTTTTTTTTTTTTTTTTTTTTTTTTTGTGTGTAGGTGTAACCAATGTAAGTGTTGCCTCTGTTTCCTTATCACATTAGGGTCCTACCCTGCATCCTAATGTAAACCAACCACAGCACAAGAAATTAAAACATGAAATCAAAGACATTTTTTTATTCTCAAATTGATATACAGAGCTGTTGATACAAATTTGTACATGATCATATGAGAACCAAAATAGGCTTTAAATACATTTTGAAGAAATGAAATGTTTGTTTCTGTTTACAGTGTGCGTATATGCATTGTGGTAAATTAAACATATCGGTATTTTTAGTTATTAGGCGATTTGAAAGGTGTGAAAAGTTTATTTTCCATCTGCAAAGCCAAACCCTTAAAACTCTGTCAATACTTGTACAGGTGTAGGTGTTGTATAGTGCATTTACCTATTGGCCAGTTTTGCTCATATATACTGAGTTTGCTCCGTTTTAATCAAGCAGGCATTCCAACATGTCCTGTGATGTGACATGTTATATGCTAGTTAAAAATGAAAATAAGCTATTTGAGAAGATATTTTAAGAATTACTGTTTGTAATGGAGAGATGTACTGTTATGACACTGCCATAACAAAATTACACCTCAGATTTGAATATAGATTTGTTATACAGTAGCTCAAATGGAGATCAGCAGATCAATGCTATGCATTTTTCCTTTCAAAGTTTATCCATAATAAATAACTTATGGGGAAACTAAGCTAATGGGAATTTAAACAGTGAAGAATCCATGTCTGTATATGCACATTATTTAAGGATACTGTAGTTGTATACTTTTCTTTTCCCATATCAATAATACCAGATATGATTTCATACCAGACACAATCCAAAGTAAAGCAAGCAGACCTAGATGAATATTAAATATTGAGAAGCTTCAAACCATTTCAAATTGGTTGAAATGCTAAACTTGCCGAGGTCCAATGAGAGTGATCCAGGTAGATGTGGTCAGTCAAGGTGGCTCCTAGATAAGCAGACAGTAGCAGCCAATACCCCTAACTCGAGGCTTGGATTAGCAAGTAGCTTAAACTCCTCTATCAGCACAAGAGCAGAAAAAAAAGATTTGAGCACTCTGTGTTGACTCTCATAGTCCTTTTGTTGAAGAATGTTGTTTGAGAAGGCTTTCAATCAGCTTGCAGTTTGCTTTCATCCACTCATAACCTAAAATGCTAGACAGGCTATTACCTGAATCATTCTCTTAATTTGTCAGAAGGCAAGAAACATCAGTATGAGCTTGAAAAAAACACTAACCCTTTTAATGTCATTAAGAGAGGACTTTATGACATTAAAAGGGTGAGTGCTTTTTTCTACTATTTTTGAAGTCTGGCATTCAATGGAATTGATTTTTCTGCTCCAGTCTGCTTACAATTTATGGTTTATGGCTGTAGAAATGGTTTTTATTATCTGGTCATTCAGATGGCCTAGCTCTTAAGTGAGATTTCTGTACTGGAATTGGAAACCGTTTTATCTTTTAGAGTTTGGTTTAACGTGTCATACATGCACGCAGCTGTGGTATTGTGTGGCGACGCCATATTTGTGTTAGAGGGATAGATTTAAACAATTAATCATTATCCATTTTATTTAGCAATGATAATATATGATATGATGATATATTGATGGTATGGAAAAACATTGCTTCAATACTGTGTCTCACTCAGCACTATTTGCACTACATTGTACTATTTATTATTATAATGTGGTTGATTTAACATTATACACTACATGTCACCAATACTGATCCTGTTTTGACGATAATAAACCCAAACCACTATCTTATTTTGATGGAATTATGTTCTCAGTTAATACTATCACATATCCATGAGTTCACATGTGGTATTTTGGGATGCTAATTCATCATGACTAAAGGTTGTGAGCTGTAGGATAAATCATAGTCATGATAGCACTTGGCAGATAAACCGCACAGTTCTAGTCCAGTGTAATACAAATCAGCATAACAGATTTTCCAATGTATTGTTGCTAAGAATAGTCTTAGGATTTGATGTAGATTAAAGATAACCTGCAACGTTGTATGAGTTAACCATGTAAACACTGTCTATACCAGTACAATTATAGGATTATTAGGCAAAAAGCATTACTAGACTTTGCTCTCATCTACAGCACTGCTTTGAAAAGAATGAGAGATTGTAAGGTGGATGATGATGGCTTAAGTTATTCCTGTATTTGATGATTATTTGATCACACTGCCACAAAAAAATGCATTTCAGGTTTGAATATATCACTCAATATAGATATGCTATAAGTCAATTGAAACGCAAGAATTGGTAAGCAAAAATATGTGCATGACATCAGTAACGGATTCCGAAAACATTAAGATTGTTTTCTTGTTTAAAGCTATTCAGAGTGAAATGGAAGGAGAGCACAAGTTTGATTTTACTTTTGACTCATTAGTAAAATGTGAAACCACTAAAGACATCTCCCATCTCTGCCGCCCATGTCGCCCAGATGCCAATGCTGAGCATTATTTTACTAATGCCATCAAAAACAAATTGTTTGCTCAGTTTGCCTGAGAGGCATAATCCCTCATTACAAAAAAATTAATATCAAACATTACTTGTTTGCTTGTGCTTGTTGCCATGTTAACCTGTTCATCTATTTTCTGACACCTGAAATAAATCTGCACAAATGCCCTCGCAAGTGAGCAGGAGTGGTGTCTAGAAGTGACAGGAGACACACACTATTCGCATGTAAAAGTCACCAGTTTTTTTTCTACGAGTGCAAGTTGTTGTTGGTAATGAAAATTATACCTTTAAATTAATTTAAAGGCATTTAACAGTTAAAGAAACACAACACTGAATTCAAACTTTTAAATATGTTATCGCTCAGACAGCTCAGTGCATGTTAGTGAACATTCACCACTATATTCCACAGTCAGAAACCTATGCTCCTTCAAGGAAAACATCTTAATTCTTAAAATGAGTTTCCTTTTTGCAAGGCTTTGTTACATGAGACAATCATTTGTTGTCAGAGAACAACAGAGATGTATCTCTATCCCTTTTACACTATATTTACATGCAGGGTTTGGTCATGAACTTGAACCTGAGTATACTGACTTCTCTTTCATGAGTTTTGGTAGCCAGTTTATGGCTTGAACCCCCTAGGGCACAAATGTAACTAGACTCTGGTGTTTTTTAGCTGTAAACCTTGCAAGGTGTGGTTTAACCTCAATACATTCAGCCAATGTGGGCTGATGTGTGACGCTAAATTTTACCTGGTTCTTTAGAAAAAGACCATATCAGTTTTTTCAATAGATATCCAGTGTTACTTTTGTCCTAAATGCAAAAAATGAATAATCATAATATTTGTGGACAAGTTTGGTGTGCAGTGATCCCAACAACTAAAAAGTTTGGGTTTCAATATTTTCTCAAAGGGATTTAATGAAAGTTTGTGACACGAAATGTGATGATAGAACCGTGAAATTAAAAAACTATTCGCGATTTCAGCTATAGTCTTATATGTTTTTCTCTTTTGCACTGTATGAACACTAGAAAGCACAAGGCTAGCATGTTCTAGCTTGGGTCATTACACTTCCGGTGAGCACAGATGAACTCATGACGTGAGTTTAAACCTAGTAGATGACAAAGATGGACTCAGGCAAAACTGAAACTGAGGACGCTCCATCAAGCTTTAAGTCTGCTGCATGGCAGCATTTTGGGTTTTCCAATTAAAGAAAAAAAAACACAAGACGAGATAAGACAATTGACAAGATGAAGATTGTTTGCAAGTATTTTAGGAGAGCCTTGCCTTACAGGTAACACAAGCAACACGCTGCTTATTTGGGAATGAAACTTTTAAGACAATTTAAATTTAACTTAAGAAACCCGTAATCACTCTGTTTATGATTTTCACTTTTGCTTTTGTTTTCCCTCAGAAATTAAAAGGGATTTTTTTCAGTCATAATTGTATGCATTCAGATTTTGCCCAAATGTTGTGACAATATTGAACCATGAACCCAGTACCATGTATTGAACCAAAGTGTGAGCTGAGGGGATTGTTACATCCCTATTTCCTCAATATTTGACTCAAATGTCCAGGAAATGTGGATTTGTGATATCTTTTCTTCTCCTCTTTGAAACAAGACAAATTAATCAGTTGGCTAGAGGGGAGCAGTTTGCCAACACATACAGATCAGATGAAAGCTCCAAGTAGGATCAGGCATCATGATTTCATTTCTTCATCATAGAAGAAAAATTTGTTTTGTCTAGCATATTCATAAAGAACATAGGAAGCTTAGTATAAAGTAGGTCTAGCACATTTAAAGTGTCAGTGATTTCCAAAGTGACATTATTAACAACTAGGTAAAGATTCTTTTCTTTTGCTTGCTCACTTTTGAAACGAAATCTGTTATGTTTTTATTTATACGAACCAGCTGCAATAGTTGAACTTAGTCTTCCTCAGTGGGAACTGGCTGATGGCTGATTCAACATGTAGCAGTCACAGAGCTCTGGTTAATCGTCAGAGGGCTTTTGGTATTTCTCAGCATAGCTGTAGGGCTAGCAAACCAAATCTTCTCTTTTACCGAAAATTCCAGATGTTAACCTACATTTCCACTTATGTTCGGCCCGGATTTGCCCTTAAATTGCCTATTTCCTTTGAACTTCTTTTCTCCATTGGTATTTTACCTTCATGTAAACATTGATCTCAGACAAAAATGTCACATTTACTAACTAAAATCAGCATGTCATTTATTTTGACGCAGATCATTTTAAACACTTTGTTAAAAAAAGAGGCAGTTTGTTGTAAATCTAACCACTGTAATCTGTCCAAGCAACGTTGTTTGGCAATAAGTGTACAGTTTTTTTGTGTTTCTGAATCAACAATAGCATTTCTCTCAGCAGTATTATTGGATAGACATACATGTAATCTTTTTCAGTAATTAATTATCAAATTTGCACTGCATCCAGCTCATTCATACATTTTCATTACAGTGTTCCTCTTCTGTCAATGGGTCTTATTAGTGGTGGCTCCCCCTGAGGCCACTTCTGTACGTCAGTCAGTGGACATGCAGAATAAAGACCAGTTCTCAGCCAAAGGAAATGGTCACAGAGTAACCACTGACAGACATACAGGGATGTATTAAAAGAAAACCACCAACTGTCATAATAACTTACAGAAAAATATTTTCAGACCACAAAACTATTTAAATCAGGATTAAAGGAAAGAAGTATGTGGTGTTTCAGTGTTACTGGAAACATTCCTACATCTTAGATGATGATAGCTTGGAATTAAAGTAGGCCTTGCTCTTAGTTGTTTTTCTTTTCTTTCATGTGATTGAATTCAGACACTTGAAGATGGGTTGATAAGACAATGTGTGTTTGTTTGTATGTTTACTATAAATGTGCCATTGTGGAGATGTAAAAGGAGAGTGACTCGAACATTGGCTATGGAATGTAAGACGTTACCGCTTAACCTGACCTTTTACAACGAAGTCTCAGCTAGTCCACCATTTTAATATATGTGTACATTTTTTTCCCTTTGAACTGTAGCTTACATTCAGACATTGTTTTGATAATACCCTGCGGTTGTTTGCCTGCAGTTGGCCAAGGCTGTAGACTGTGAGTTGCAATAGATTTAGACTGTTAGAGTCATAGAGGTGTTTGCTCCATGTTGTTAAGCTTGTTTTATACAGAGGATGTGAATGAGGTGGCTTTTCAACACTCTTTGTTATGCTGGGTTATCAAAAGAGTGTCTGCCTCAGGCATTTTTCTAGGTCAGAGGAGGCGCTCCTGTGCATAACACTACTTTAGTGTTGAACTGCTGCTGTATCCAGTTAGGAACTGAAGATGGTTAATGCACTTTCCTTTGCCTTGTAATATGAGATGGTATCAGGCCAAATACATGTTGAAGCCCACACAGTATGAATTATGTTTTTCATTGATGGCAAAATCATGTCCTGCATTTTTCCATAACATTATTCCAAACGCAAATGGACACTGGTTTGAATCACTGTCATGACTTTGGGACGTAAACATGGAAGACTGGATGCAACACTGTTTTCTAGGTTCTGGACGTCATCCTCAAGAAACTGAGCCTTGATGTTATGCCAACAAATTAGCTGCTGATTGTGCTGCTGACCTAAGATTTGCAATTGTTTTAATGAATTGCATTTGTTTTCACAGGATTTGGAGTTTCTTTGGTGGACTCTAAGAGGTGGTGTCCGGTAGTTTTTCCCAGGGTGTTGAGGCACTGTGAGCGCGGATGGGATTTATAAGACTTCAGAAAGGGCCTGGTTGGGAAAGGGCATGAGTATGGACAACCTTTCCGACTTTGGTGGCCACTGTCCGTCCACCCGGAGGGAATGGGAGTGAGTACCATATCACTTTGAGATCTACATTGGCTTTTCTGTCTTGTTTATTATCTATACACAAATTGTATGTTGTGTAAATAGTTATACAACATCTGAATGACATCACCTTAGCACATAGTTTTAAACTATGAGATTTGAAGATTGGGATTTCAGGATTTACAGTGTTTACTATGTTTGCATGCACACCAATATTCCTGAAATATCATGAATGCTTTTGTATTCTGGTTTTGAGTTGACACATGTAAACATGGTGGCCCTTTTACAATGTCTGGAAAAAGCTGTTATCCTGGCCATGAGAAACCTGGATAAAATACCTGGCTCATGCTGATATTAGACAGGAGGCATGGAAATGTTTGTTTTACTTTTTTGTAGTCTGTGCATGTTCAGTTTGAGATGGTATCATAGCTGCAAGCTTCTGGAGATGCTGATGGCATTTTCAGCAGCTATCATCTCATGTTCCCGATGTCTGCTATTTAGTGCAGCTGTGAAATTGGGTTATTTATCGAAAATGAACAGGGATATTGCAAAAGATACTGCTGGGACCAGTATCATTTCTTGCAGTTCTGGGTGGGTAACTTGCTAAATCATATGGCGAGAACCCAGCTGGCCAGAAGTACTGTTTATTTGTTGATACATGGATGCAAGGAATATCAAGAGTAGGATAATAAGGGTACATGTAAACAGCTTATCACAAATAACACCTTAACTGTGATATGGGCTTTCATCCAGAATATTATGTTCAAGGAATCAAATTTTTTATCAAATTTGCAAATAACAGTTTTATGGTGAACAAATATATAACCACTAATATAAGGAACAGTGTTTTTTTTGCCGTTGTTCATTAACAAAGCAAAAATTGATTTGGATTTAAGTATGCATCTCTACCAACTTATTGTAAGTCGCTTTGGATAAAAGCGTCTGCTAAATGCCTGTAATGTAATGTAATGTAACATTATAGTGAACAATAGACCTACAAACCTAACTTAACTTGCAGTTCAACAAGCCGTAGCTCCCTCATTTTTCCCCCTCTGATTGACTGGGATTTTGTAGATTTGATGTTGCTCTTTGATCAAATGTGAAAACCAAAAACGGCCTCCTGGGTCCATTGGTACTGGTTCGCTGTGCTGTGCCACATTTATTCTGTTTACATTACTTAGTTATTGTAAGTCGACCAGAAACATGATTGCATGGATAGTTTTTTTTCAGTAGCTACATGAACCATTGATACCCTGCGACTGAGTATCCCTGTTGCCAGGAATAAATCAGTCCATAGTATATTACAGTCCACCTCTGGTGTCCTGCCCACAGATAGAACTATTAGCCAGCAAAAAAGTATGAAGTATTTCGCTTTTCTCTTAGCAGTAGGTTACTTCTAATACAGGGGAAATAAATGATGGTAAACCGGTTGAGATCAGAATTGTCCAAGTAAGCGTAGCCAGTGTGGCCATAGTTTGTTTGACCATGTCCTGAATTTGTTTGACTGATTGGATGCTAACTATTTTAAAAAAGGAGTTTTAACACCTTGGTTTTTATATAAATGAGCTCTTCTCTTCAACAAATCCTGAAGCCCAAGGTGCCTTCACAATATCTATTGATTTATAGCAATTTTCACTGCTGTGTTGGCTAGGCAGTGAATTATTTTCTGTTGATGACAATGACAAATTCTCAAAGGAGCAACATTTTAATTTTTAACCCTCTTGTGTCCAGCACCAACAGCTGTGTGGAAGATTTAATGGATGAAGACGAGAAAGACAGGGCCAAAAGGTACTCCATTGTCTGTATACATGTACTTTGTGTGTGTGTGTGTGTGTGTCTTTCCCAAGTCATTCTGTACAGCCCTGTATCACGAACAAGCCTTTACAAGTACAAGAAGGACTTTACAGGCTGAGTTAGGTTAGCTTAGGTTGATAGACCATGGAATTCTGACCCCAGTTGATGCAGAATGTTGACTTCAGAGCAAAACGCTTAATGCTGAAATAGAAAGATGTAGCGGCCTTACAAGAATGCCTCAGGTGACTTTTCAGGCCTGACAAAGTCAGCTGAGGCAGCTCTATACCTCATGACTTTATGAAGTGTCAGTTTCTGGTGTCTGGCTTTTTTCACAAATCATTTTCACAAATGCTAATTTGATCTAGATTGCAGAGACAGGAATTCCTGAACAGTGGTGTTTCCTTATCAAGTGAAGAGTAAAGAGATTTTTAAGCTGGGATATAATGGGTGTGGTTGACCTTATTGTTGGGGATGACAAAGAGGACATTTTGATAACATCTGACTGTTGATCGGTGACTCTATTTTAGAGGCTAGTTCCTGCCTCTAAAATAAATTGTTCATTTAACTTTTGTACAAACACATTTCACCTCTCACACTAAGTTTCACTAGCAACTTAATATTACAGCTATGCAGTATTGTAATGAGTGAGGAAATAAGGTGAAAATGAAGTGGGCTTTAGGCTAACTGTTAATATCAATAATCAAATGTGCTCTGCTCTGTTGTCCAGTCACCTTCTACCAATTTACCAATTTGAGCTCTGTAACAGAGTTACATATATAGGATAGCATTCATTTTATCAGTGAATGACGATTATGAGGCTCAACAACAACAATATCAAGAATAGAACATTGTCTATTACTTATTATGAACTGTTAATGTTGATGTGTCTGCAGCTAAATGTGCTGCTGCAATCTTGGCCAGCTCTTGGTTGTAAAAGAGATTCTTAATCTTTGATGTGTCTGCAGCTAAATGTGCTGCTGCAATCTTGGCCAGCTCTTGGTTGTAAAAGAGATTCTCAATCTCAATGGGATAAACAAAGTTTAAACTCCAGTTTGCATGATAGGGCTGAGCTGCTGCTTATATCACCACTGATTTATAACTGTATTCTTCTGTTGACTGCTTAAGGGCATCCCGTAATAAATCGGAAAAGAAAAGAAGAGACCAATTCAATGTGCTCATCAAGGAACTATGCACCATGCTGCAGGGCCAAGGCCATCCACGCAAGATGGACAAGTCCACCATATTGCAGAGAACTATTGACTTCTTGCAGAAACAGAAAGGTAGGAGTATACAACAATCATTTTGTTTGTTCAGGATCACCAGTTGACTTATAAGTCATTTTCTTTGCCATATCTGTCATTGTACATAATTGTACATGAACTTAATGCACTTTATTACAAGTTATTTCAGTATGGATGGAAACAAAGGTGAAAGTATTTTACACTTTCTTAACAGAGGGACGCTAAAGGATATTTGATGGATTTCTAGTTTGAACTGAAGAGCAGACATCATGGGATGTATATGAACTATCGATGTGTAGTATCATACAGCATGTATTTCCAAAAGTGTTAGCAACAGGTATCAGTGACAGGTTCCATAGTTATAATACACCATTTTGAGGATTTGTGATGGATAAAACTGGAAATGTTGCTTGAAAAGTGGTAATAATGTTTGTGCTTCTAGATATTTACACAAGTTAAAGCATGGCCCTTGGTCTCAAATATTAACTAGCACACTCTTCTAGCATGTTTGACAGCAGCATTGTCAGTCTGTATCCTTAGCAGACTTAACCGCTGGCTTTTACCTTTAATTGGTTTCAGATATTACTGCGCAGAACGAATCTTGTGATATAAGGCAGGACTGGAAGCCTTCATTCCTCAGTAATGAGGAGTTCACTCAACTAATGCTGGAGGTAAAGCCCAGAACCATGTTTATGTCCTTGTTGAACAGCCCAAGTTGGTTGTTTAGACCTGACATCCTTTAATACTGCCATTTAATACTGACACTTAAGCTGTCCTGTTCAATATTCCAGTACTGTCAACACCTCGCAACCCCGATGCAGGTAATGAGTTAGAGTGCTACCTTTGTTTTTCTGGCAGGCTCTAGACGGTTTCCTGGTAGCATTAACTACAGATGGAAACATCATATATGTGTCTGACAGTGTGTCTTCACTCATTGGCCATTTACCGGTAAGTGAGAGAGTAACAACAGAATGCTAAAAAAAATTATCTTTCTCATTCTCTTTTTTTTAGCCCACTGTTTTGTTGTTGTGCCTTGCATTTGTTTATCGATCACTTTTTGTCATCATGGCGGTATAGATACACAGGGAGAAGCAGGGCTACACGCTTGTACATTCCCATCCAAACCACATACTTTTAGATTGTTGGTGAACCAAATGTATGTCAGACGTTAGCTATGCTGGCTTGTTGAACATATTTGGCTGTCTATGCTATTGGTATGTTGTAAAATGATACAGCCATAAAGACACGCTGGTAGTAATGTTAGCCATTTAAGCATTATCTGACATACTGTAGAACCTGATCTACTGTGTGGTTTTATACAAATGCTCAGTTACACCACTGTTCCACTTCCTTTCCATTAATTAACTATTACATAGCCTTATTCTGTTGATTTATCACTGCCATAGGTTCCCAGTGTATTTGAAACCACTTGTACCAATTCAGATTCAAAATCAAGTATTTGGAGACAGTAAAAGAACTAAATAGATATGGTGAATACGAAGCTGTTACAGTTACAGGAGCTCCTGACAATATTGCAGAAAATATTTCTGGATATTCTGGATATTTCTGATTCTTATACTAATAAATACGCTTGGCAATTTTAGCCCAGTGGAGCAGCTTTTTGCCCTAAAATATATCATTTACATCAGGTGGTGAATCTGGTGGATTTTCAAGGTATATTTTGTGACAGATAGGAAACCTATGGCAGTGATGAATCAGACAAGACTGACTTAATGAATACCTTGTTTTTGCTCTCGTCTTGTTGATTTGTTCAAGGGGGTTTATATGAATCTTGCTGAGTGGGTCTTTATGAGCCAACACCATCAGCTCTCCTTTTTGTTTTAATTTGATGGTGTATTTAGAGGTTATTATTTGCCTATTAATTTGTAATGTCACATAAGGTTACTCTTACTTCATGTTGTGCTATTTCTTTTCTGAGTGGATTTTACTAGAGCCATCAGTGCAACAGTTTGTTACAGCAGTTTGTTACTTTAAGAAAATTGCTATAAAAATATTTGTCTTCATTTATAATAATAACAATGTCTTCTCTATTCTGCTAAAGAATCCTCACACACTTCCTCACACTTTCCTTGTGAGCTCAGTACACTGCACCAAAGATTCTTGCCTAAATATATCACTGACCATTTGTCAGTTAGTCTGGTTATTTCAACAACATTTGTGCATATGAAGTGATCCCCAAACACTGACAATCATACATCTATCCTTTTGTATCAGTCAGATATGGTGGACCAAAATATCTTGAATTTTCTCCCGGAGCGTGAGCATGGGGAGGTGTACAAGCTGCTATCATCCCACATGCTGATGACCGACCCCATTACTGCCGACTTCCTTGACAGTGAGTATCCTCTTGACTTCCTTGTTGTTCTACCCACCTCCAGCCCCTTTGCCCTCCCTCTAGGACTTGTACCCACTACAGTACCTCAAACCATCATGCCCCAGTATCTGCCTGTTTCTCCTACCATGATGTGTCTGTTTCATTTTGGTGCTTTATACTATCGTAACAGTTAACAGTCCTTTTTAATACACTGTCCCCCATATCAGGAGGCCAAAAATATTTGGAAAAATAAAGATAATATCCAATATAGTCATTTTTCATATATTTACCAAAATTCTTTGCTTAATGAGGTCTAGGTTTGAAACCCAAAAACATCACTTTACTCTTGATATCAATATCGTCAGGTTCTTTTTCAAGCAGTTTTACATTTTAGAGTATCAGGATTCAGCTGATGCATCACTTGGCTTAAATCGTCCCCTATACATAGAGTAGGTTGCCAAATTTGTGTCCATCAGTTTATTGGATTGCTCATTGGCATGTGTGTCTATGATTAGCCTTTTAGCTAATAATAGGAGCTAGCCTAGTATTGTAGTTAAGACTTTTAATCACTGTTATGTTGGCACAGTAATCCAAGCAACACAGTATGTGGGGCTCAAGACACTGACCTTAATCCTGTGTTACAATTGGGCTTTTCTGAGAAAGAGTTATGGGGAATAGCTAGTGTCTCAGTCTATGCTTAGAACTCTAAATAGCAAACTGTCTCAGAGCCGTGTCTGGAATAATCATTATCTTGTTCTGGCTGCACTTACAGGAGGCGATTCAAAAGAGACAAACCCTGCATCCATCTATCACCTTTCTTGTGTAAAAAATACTGCCTCTCTCTGTGCAAGTGATGCTGAATAAAGTGAAGCCAGAAATGCATTAGAATCGTGGCTTTTCAAATGCACCAACTGTTTTGAAAACAAAATAAGCCACTAGACTTTTTTGTGTGTTGCTGTGCATTCTTAGATACACAATATGTCTCAGAATGGTGAAATATAACAGCCCACACATTCAAACCTGCTCAATAAGTAATTTGCAGTAAAATCAAAACTCAATGTTCCTCGAAAGTGTTTCTCCATCATAGAGTTCACCTTGGAGATTGGCACAAGCTTAAAGTGTAGCTACTACGTAGTCAGACACCACACAGAAAATCAGATTCAATGACTCATCCATTGGAAATAAGAAATAATCAGACTATGTTTTTGCTAAACTTCAGGCGATTTCCACCCTTGATCGCAAGCATAATAAAACATTTTGTACTCATGCCTGTATGTGGCAGGGTATTTTGGACCTTTTAATGAGGAATACAATATTTAGAACAGCAATGTGCAATTTGAAAAAGGTGTGTTGATGGCAAAGTGACATGCTTTCCCCACCTTGTCCTTCTGTCTTAGTCATTTCTCTGCCAAGTGGAGTTTCACCTGAACATTGCAGATCTGTAACTAGTCAGTCAGTTTCATGCAATTAGTGCAAAACAAAGCATATTACCCAGAATACTCAATCACACTGCATCAAGAATTCAAAAGATTTTGTTCAAAAGACTCATCAATACATCACGTGTATACATACTGAAAGGGCTCTGTGCACGTAAAGCATCTCTAATTATCTTCATGATGACATGAAAAGCATGTTTGATGGAGGGCTTGTCAGTTATCTGCCATCTGGTCTTTTTCAGGTGAAGCACATGTTGAGTTTTGCTGTCACCTAGCCAGAGGTAATATTGACCCAAAGGAGCCGCCTATATATGAGTATGTCAAGTTTGTTGGAGATTTCAAGTTTCATAACAATGGTATGTGTTTTTATTTTTTCTCCTTGGTTATCAGACTTAAGATTTAAAAAAACATGTGCAACACTGGTGCAGCTGCACTATATTTATTTACTTGGCTTACTTGGAAAATTATCTTTACCGTCAACCACTAAATCTTTATTAGTTTTATTGGTGACACTGTTTTATATGCATCATTGTTTAGGTTAAGATTTACATGTTTTGAAAGGATATTTGGCATAGGGTTAGTACTCTAATAACTGTATTAATCATCAATAGCTACTTAAATATACCATTAATTGACTGGAAAATGAGAAAATGAAAATGTTTGTCATCTCCTGATGTTGTAGTGTTAAATATTTCCATACCCTCTTAGATCAGACTTGTATACATTTGAGTGCAATAATGTCACCAGAGTCTGTGTCTGGATATTCAACTGTATAATATTTTTTGATCACTAACCTACAGGAACCAAATCTATTTCCTTGTTCTTCATGTCTTCATGGCTACAGTACTGTTCAAACACAAGTAATTTGTGGTTGATAAGAACCACAAAGTACGAGCAGTTTGGAGCTACACATACCCACGTACCTCCATTACCAACCTATTTAAAGTACATTGTCTTCTTTTTAACAGTGCCTACATCTTCTTGTAACGGGCTTGAGTTGACGTTACCAAGAACCCTGCAGTCATCGCTGGAAGAGCAGGTCTGCCTCGTCGCTACAGTACGATTAGTCACTCCACAGTTTCTAAAGGTGAGGCCCAGTTTGCTATTTGGGTTACAATTTGGTCTGTTGGCTTGTAATTCCTAGCATCACCTTGCACGTTTGTTTCTTGTTTGTGTTACATAGAACAGGCTTCACTACTCTGAAAGGAATTGGCACTGAAACCAATAATAACCAAAAACATAGCTGGCAGTATGGCAGCAGTGAGCTGGGCTCCATGGCCTGACAGCAAGGATTTACACTCAGTGGCCACTCGTCTAGGTACACCTCGCTAGCACTGGGTGGGAGCCCCTTTTGTCTCCAGAACAGGCTGAATTCATGGAGGCATGGGATCAACAAGGTGTTGGAAGCAACGATCATGTTCCAAGTCGCTTAGATCACGCTTCCTGCCCATTGTAACATTTAGTCCAACAGTAACTGAACCTCTTGACCCTGTCTGCATACTTTCTATGTAGGTTTTGTTTATAAGTGACTCACTGATTGGAGGTGGCGAGCTGTTAGCATAAATGGGAAGGCGCATCTATTAAAGTCACCACTGAGTGTGTGTATATACAACAAAAGGGAATGCATTGGCTTGCAAAATGCAAACAAAAATTTAAGACACTTATTACTGTTGAAGACATACATTGTATTGACAACTGTGACTTGTAGAAAAATGATCCAGTGTGATCACAAAAAGTTTTACTTTTACCTCTGCCTTTCAAAAACAAGAAAATTAGATTTTCTTTAGCTGTTTTTAAACACATTAATACACATTTCTCTCTTGCAAAAGTATTTATTAGACTATATTTACACCAACATGTGTTGGTCATCAGGGTACCCTCATGAAGGCAATGGGCGAAACATGTTGTCCAATAAATACTTTTGCAAGACAGAAGTGTGCGGTCCTCAACACTTGCTGACCTTCGCTTTGCTAGGTGGTGCGTTCTCAATCTTCTGAATCTTAAGCATAATACATTGACACACATCTGAATGCTGGTAATGATGATAATGTAAATAAAATAGCATGGATACATTTCATTCAACTGCTGCTTCGAGAATACGTAGAATAACAGATTCTCAAATTACGTTAAAGGTATATCATTCAGACTTGTGGGTCAAAAGAAGTCTTTATAAGTTTTTAATTATTATTATTATTATTATTATTATTATTGCACTCAAAGACCAATTGTCAATAGATGTTGCATACAGAAAATACATAGTGATTGATCAGTATTTTGGTCATCTTCTGGTTAATCTCTTAGCTTTTCACAAACTAAGTTAAGGCATGTCCAATGAACAAACCTTCCAGTTAGACGTCATTTGGTCTTGCGGCAGAAGTCTGAGAAGAAAAATTGTGACCAGAAATTGGTGGTGTATATTACCAAGTGTCCCGGTTAAATCAGGTAGCAAGGATTTTAATTTGGCACTGTTTCAAAGCGCTTCTGATGGCCAAATTGTGCCATTACATTTTGTCCTCATTAGACGTGGCCTATTTTGTTTGTGTGACAAAAGGAACTAAAAGTTAGCCCAGCTATGCTTGAGTCATTGGGTCAAATAATAATAATAATCAGAATACCCACATTTACTGTAGGGTTCCCCTGTTTTAATAAATACAGCTGTACGTGTTTAGTGTTCAAGCCCATATAAGAATGTTAAAAAGTGTATAGTAATGTTCAAAACAGAGGCTTTGGCAGTCAAACTGTCTCATTCATTCCTGTGAAATGATTAATACTGTTGTTGATTGAACACTGCCACCATTCAACTCCCCTTCAGCAGATTTACCTGAAATTTGGTGTGATTCTTCCAAATAGGTCCTGACATATATTAGTGCCTAATAGTGTCATCTGCCTTGAGTCCTATTAGTATTAAGACTAGACCTTCCTTGCTTTGCCATGGAATTGTAATAATGACATACTTTCTAACATTGTGACTTTGTTTCTTTGACTAGGACTTGTGTAATGTGGAAGATCCTTGTGATGAGTTCACATCTAGACACAGCCTTGAATGGAAGTTCCTATTTTTAGATCACAGGTAAAGAATGTTTATGATCCTTGTTCTATTACCATCTAGATTTTGAAGACTTTCTGTTTCGGGAACTGAATTGGCAGTTCCCACTGTATGACTTGGCATGCTCCTTTAAGCTCCCTGGATAGTGGGAGTGGGTGGAAGAATTGGACTACAAATCAACAAGTGTCAAAAGACCAGTCATAACAGGACATACATACTGCTACCATCAGTAAGACAATGGGCCTAAGGTGGGCCATCAATACACATTCACTAACACCCACCCATCAATAATCTGACCAATCATAGTACAAAGACTGCTGACCAGCTGCATCCTTAGTGTTGGATAACTGTGTGCAGGGGTAAAACCATGGAAATTGTTCATCCAAGCCTCCGCTGAGCTATAATAGGAGTCTCTCAGCTCCTTGCTGAGCTGTGTTGTGTTGGGTCTCAAGAATGGATATCTCCATAATGTGACCTGGGCGCTACTCTCTGTTTGACTTATGGGGGCTTCGGCTAACTGGATTGTACACAGCATTGCTTTTACACAATATTTGCGCAAAATCATGTGAGCAAAATTCATGCTATAGCCATTGATGATGTAGTGTACAACACATTTGGATGTTATGACTAATATTTTGCTCTATGCTTCATTTAGTGAGGTAAACTTTCATCTCTTTGCATCTATCAGAAGAGACATGAGGCAGTTAAACCTTGTTTTATTCTGTCATTTATAAAGGTGTATGTAATAATATACATGTCTCTTTTCATTTTAAATGATATGTAGTTTTATGTAATGTTTATTATGTACTGATTATCTCTTCTTTTTACAGAGCTTCACCAATCATAGGCTATTTGCCTTTTGAGGTTCTGGGAACTTCTGGCTATGATTACTATCATGTGGACGACTTGGAGCTTATAGCGCAGTGTCACAAGCAATGTAAGCAACTCTGTCTACCCTCCCCTACCATTTCATTCTTACTAACCCTCCCCTCACCGCCACCAGATCCAGTTATGCATCCCTCAAAAATAGGTCATCTCACTATAGTTACATGTCTTTTTCAACTGCACCAGTGTACAGTAAAGTAGGGACCCGTGAGGTGTTGTAGAGCTTATAAGCCCAGTTTTAGGATGTTAGATCATACAATGTATGGGAACAAGCTTAGTATTAAATTTCATAGCACCTGAACACACTATTGATGGGTTCTCTCCTTGTTCTCTCTTTAGTAATGCAGTTTGGAAAGGGTAAATCCTGCTACTATCGCTTTCTGACCAAAGGTCAACAGTGGATTTGGCTGCAGACTCACTACTACATCACTTACCACCAGTGGAACTCCAAACCTGAGTTCATTGTTTGTACTCACACAGTTGTCAGGTAAGCCTATTTTATTCCTGCTTTCCTTTGGGTACTCTAAAGGCCCCTAAGGGTGAGAGAGGAGTACCCCCCCTGTGTTCTGGGGGTAAGCATTAATACAAGTGTGGGATGGGTTGTCTGGGTCTATAATATGTTGATAGTTGATGCATATTGACAAGCTGTACTTCAGGCAGCATTCATTTCACCAAAAAATCCCAATGGTTTAAGGCAATGAACTTCCAAAGAAATTTGGAAATGGGTGAGGTGTTGAAGATTTAGGGAGATGTGCCCTAAACGAATTTGTTTCTTTGTTGTTACACTGCTCCAGACACTGCCAGCTTACTTTTACCTTTACTCCTCCCATTGTTCATCCAGATCTCTCTTGTGGGAAACCAGTTAGACTGGGATCACCTGCCTATAATAGTTTAAGAATAAATGTGACTGTCAGCCATAATTTTACGGTAAATGACATCATGTGGTAGATGACACCTTAGTCACCCCAACAACTACATTTTGCAACTAACTTGCAACAGATGTAAAACATTAAGAGATAATACTACTACTACTAATAATAATAATTGCTTCCACAAGATATTACCTGAAGGTAAGGACTGTGAAACAGCGAAGTCCAGCTGATTTGTGATATAATTCCAGGGAATAGGGTTGTCTGCCAAGACTTTACCTAAAAACAAGTGGCATTAGTTATGATGTGCAAGCTATATCTAAAGGTGTCAAGTTACTCTTTCTCTGTCTGCTGTACAGTTACGCTGAAGTGCGAGCTGAGAAGAGGAGAGCGTTTGGCCTTGAGGAGATGTCACCTCCTGAGATAGCCACCTCCTCCATAAAGGTAAGTGTCAAATGTTCTAGTATAGACGTTAAGTATACAAGGACAATATTTGTCTCCAAACTTTTGCCCAGGCCATCTGTATTGAGCATTCCTCTGTGCCCCAGGCTCAGGAGCTGTACTTGGACATCTGTTCCACGCTGGACCCTCCACGGGACAGAAACAGTGGTGCACGTTCTGTATCCTCTCACAGTTCCCGGAAGTCCTCCCACACAGCCCCGTCAGACTCGGCATGTGAGTCATCCTCTGCTCCCTATAGTTTTGACTCAATCAACACCAGGTCATTATGTATGAAATTCTGCTCCTGCATAGTTATTGATCTATTTTAAATAAATGGAAACATGTATTTATTTATTTTCCATAAAACTAGCCACAGTGATATGCTGCAGGCTTTCATTGGGCTTAACTGGGGAGTTCTCAATTCAATTCCCTGCAAAGTCCCTTAGGTTAGACTTGTAAGTTATGTGTCAAAAGAAATGGAGAGGGTAATGCTTGTTCATTTAGCAATAAAATATTTATAGAAACTCCTACATGGGCGTTACCTTCAACTGAATTCTTTTCCTGTATTCTGAAAAGAAAGAAACAAAAAACAAGTCGAGTAGATCTTGGCTCTTTGTGAACAAACCCACAACTTCTTTTGTAAGTAAGCAGACTTGCAGCTCACTGCCCTGCTGAAGAGTCTATAAAGTCTATAAAAACACCCACCTTCCTATACATGGGTAATGATACATCTAGAATGAAAGCGTTTCGAGGCTTACAGTAGCTTCGTCTGTTTATTTGAGCCTCTTCTGGGAGCTCCAATCTCTTTGACTTTAGCTTGTCTGCCACTCACTGTCTATGGTGGTAAGCACTTGATGTACACTGTTACACAGTGGCAGTGGATACTTCTTACTTTACTTTTTTACTTTGTCATTTCTTTCATTAAAAGACATACTGTATGTTCATAACGATGATTGTTGTCTGAGATGTTTTGTTTTGAATCTTTTGCATCTGCGTCAGTTTGAAGCAATGCCAGAGTTAGAATGAGGTGACAAACAAGGGCTAGTGATTCAGCATGTTGTTATACAACAATCACAAAAATGCATGTCAATACAGTTTCTTTGCTCAGAAAAGTGAATTTGCTTCTACCTAACTTACTTCCTCTTTTGAGTAGAAAAAGCTATAAATATTTTGCAAAAGGAAATTTAAATTATGAGTGCACTATTGTGTCTGGGGAAAAACAGTGAGCTTTGTGCTCTCAAAGCACTCATTAATGCCACAGAACCTTTTAAAGCAGGGAATAATTGACAGAACAAGGGGTGGTGCAACAAACGAAAGATTCTCTTATTGGAACCAGCTGCACCAGCGCCTATGCTTACACAAAATGTCAATTTCTGCCAGGGAAAATTGATACAGGTATTTGACTGATGATTGATGCAGCATTAATCAAGGGGACAGATGAAAAGTGAAAAGCCCCAGCAAAAGACTACTATGTGAGCTCAAAGAGAGAGTATACCTTCAATTTGGGATATCCATGTTGTAATTGCTGCCATATGTGGAACTATGCTATGCATCAACAATCAGTTGACTAAGCAATTATAATCTGACTGAACAAGTCTGCCTCTACCAGTGTGTTTCTAAGTTAACTGTTTTTCCTCCAGCAGCTAACTCCTACACAGAGGCTTGCACACCATCGTGGCAATCAGCATCCGTTGGGACAGAGAAGACTGCTACCAGACTCCAAGCTAGTAGTTCAAAGGTACGTTTGCCCAATGTGTGTGTGCCTGCCAGGCTCTGGAAGATGAAATAAGACTGGAAAAATATTGCACCAAGTAGACAAAATGTCATATCAAGGGATTGTGCTTAACTGTATGACTCTCTGTCATTTTCCCTTGTAGACGTTGGTACAAAGACAAAATTCATTTGACCTCGTTCCCCAACTGAGCCTCCCCCTTTCTCCTACCTGCAGCAAGCACTCCGTAATGGTTGGTGTTTAGTCTTCGTCCCCTGGCTGTTGCCTTCCTGTTTGCCTACAATTTCTCATAATTTTGAAAGTTGTCTGTTTTACATCCTCTGTCATTTGTGTACAATGCCTCCAGGTCCAGTTATAGGTTGGCCTCGTGAAACCAAATGCAAAAGACATTTAGAATGCAGTAAAAATGGAAATCCGTATTAAGATTACATTGGAAGTGGATTTTTGTGGCTTTGAACAGATTTCTCAAAGAAATCAATTCATATCATTTTTAGACTTGGAAATCCTGTTCCACATAGAAAAGGAAAATGAGAAGCTTCATGTTCTGGTCCTGTCACTGTCATACTAACACATGATTTAATGCTTCATGCTTACAGCTTAAGATGTGCTTCCCTACCACTTTGAACAAGCTCAGAAAAAAACTCAGCTAAAATGCACAACAACACACATACTCCCAGGCTCTTATGCTCCCAACCACCTTTTTTATGTTGACTGTGGATCATGTGTTTCCAGCAGCAGCCAACGCAACCGCAGCAGCAGCCGCAGCAGCCGCAGCAGCCACAACAGCATCAACAGCAACAGCAGCAACAGCAACAACAGCAACAACAGCAACAGCAACAACAGCAACAGCAACAACAGCAACAGCAGCAACAGCAGCAGTCCATGTATCAGCTACAGCAGCCCCAGCTAGGTGTAATGAATCAGTTGAAGGAGCAGCTGGAGGAGAGGACACGGATCCTGCAAGCTGACATTAAGACACAACAGCAGGAGCTGCACGACATTAAGGAGAAGCTACAACTAGCAAATCTCCAGGTAACACTCCCACTAGATACCCTGGAATCAAAAAAAGCCAAAAGATTGTAACTGCATGTACATCTTGTCTCCTGCGTTGAGGAAAACATTGACTTTCATTAAAAATAAATCCCCATAGCGTTCATCTAAACTTGGATAATTATTAAGAATATAGGTTGTTTACATCTCAGCTGTTACAGCAACAAAAAGAACAGATCATTGTAAGCCCTCATTACCTTTCCTCTCTCTGAAATGGTGAAACAGCCCCACCAAGAGGCCAAAAACATCCATTTCAGCCAAATACAATTCACCGAGTTGCTCCATAGACATGATTTTCAGTAACTAGTGTTAGAGGGAGCTACTGCAGATAAATGCTAATTTGCATTTTAGAACAATATTTCTTGGTTGAAGATTTTGTTTTCAAGTTTAGTTTCAAGTTTAATCTTTTTGATTAGTTGTAGTAAAAACATTACATGTGCTGAAAAATGCATTTCACATTTTTGGATAAATCTCATGAAATTAAAATGACATGACAATGACATGTCATGTTTGTGAACCCTACAGGAGGTGGTCATTATTTCATTTACTACAGAGGAATAACCTTATAAAAAGGTTATCACGCTTATCTAAGCCTGATAACTGATATCCCAAATAAAGAACATACACACATAAATACCATATACTACCATTGTTTATTTAACAAAAACTCAGATATCTCTGTGTGCAAAAATATGTGAAATTCAGTCAATAACTTGTGGACCCTCCATTTGCAGCGATGAGTTGTACCTTGACTTGACCGAAAGGGAACTTAATTTTTGCCCGTGTTACCTTGTTTTAAGTATAAATCAGTGTAAGGCTTGGAGTAACAGAAATGTTGACATCATCTTGAAGGAGAGACACATAGGAGACACATTTACTGGAAGAAACTAGTTAGATTAAAAGTTAGTTGGCCCGACTAGCTTGGGGAAGCTGCACAATGATGGAGATTGGCAGAGCTCTTTCTCATGCCTTTCCTTGTTCGACAGAGAGCTTATGGAGGCAGCTTTCTAGGAGATATGCAGAATAACATTTGAGACATTTTTGGTCATATTTCTTGTTTTAAATGAACAGGAATTATCATTTTCATATCAGAAAGAAGTTGTGGAATAAGTGCAGGTGCTTTTTCAATGCTTTGACTGTGTGTCTATATATCTGTGTGCGTGTGTGCGTGTGTGCATGTGCGTGTGTGCGTGCGTGTGTGTGTGTGTGTGTGTGTGTGTGTGTGTGGTAGATGTTGTTACAGCAGCCTATCCACAGTGACTTTGGCCAGGTCCAACAGCCCCAGCAGCAGGGCCCTGGCAGGCCGGCCAATCAGAGCCAGTCAGGAGTGATCAGGCAGCTCTCGGGCCACCCCAAACCACCGGTCTGCGGTGCCCACAGTTCATCTCCTCACTCGGTCATGAGAGAGCACAGCTCGCCCTCACCCCAGGTACCCCACCACAGCTCTTTTGGGGGGGGGAACAAGTGAAGAATCAGATGATACAAAAGCAGACGTCTGATTAAAAAAAACTTAGACTGGAGCTTGAGGTCTACAAAACAGATTGCTGATGCATGTTTCTCTGCTTGTAACATCTAAGACAGACAAAGCAAAGTAATAAGTAATAATCTATGCTCGTTTGAAAATCTATAGCCACTCACAAACCTGTATGGGTAAGACTCATGCAACCGTTATATGGTGTGTGTATAACGGTTGCATGAGTCTTACCCAGCAGCTGAAAGGGAGGCAATGGTTGGCTTTAGCCCTAAATATCATAGGATCTTCTATTGAACAAGGTAAATATCTCAACAACAGCCGACAGCTTGGGATTCAGTTTCATATGGGCCGCATGCTACTCACAGGTCATTTGTTTTCCCTGGAACAAAAAGGTTCTGAAACCTGAAAGTATGTCTCAAATATTTTTTTTAATAATTTCATTTTTAGTGAGGTTTACTTTGCTCTTTTGTCGTGCTCACACTGTGACCTTCTAGCTCCTTTGTACCTCCTAAAATTTTCAAGCTAAAGGAAGTTTGGGGCATGTTTTAGGGGATGGGTGGCTTTAATAATCTATTTATTTATGCATAAACAACATTAAAAACACACAACTGCCTTCTCCTTTTGTGTCGATATACATTTTTATGTAGGTAGGCTGAAGGGTTATGCAGTTTTGATATCAACAGAGGGGGCGATGTCTTGTAATTGTGTTTAAGGTGGTAGTGGATACAACGCAATGCTTGAATTAAAGCGCTGTGCTCTATGCACTCCTTACCTGCTAGAAAGCCCTTGACTTGCTATAGCCTTGCTGCCCATAAGTGGCAGTTGCATGCTGTTTTGACTTGAGCGGCTTGCTCTAGTACACTGTTTTGAAGAAGTATGCTACCTTGCATGGCATTTTTCCTGTTGTAAGGAATGCTTGAAATTGTAATTTTATGGATGTCTTGTCGACACATGTCGACTTTGTCACAAATGGGTTGTTTTTTTATCTTACTTTCTTTTGTTATGTAATATTTAAAAGAAACTTGAATACAGGGTTTTTTGGTCCCCCTAAGCTGATTCCACATCATCACTGAGTGCCAATTTGCCATTATATCCAATTCATTCTCTATGGACTTGCACATTGTGTTATGCATTCTGACTCCAGTAGCAAGTGAAACCCAAAAATATTCTTGTTCTGTTTTCACCCTGCTTATCATATGTGCTTGGCTTTTGATTGAAATTGGCTGGGGGATGTTGTTGTTATTACAGGTTTTATTAGGCATGTCTGCGTTTAACCTGGGATATATCTTCCTGTTTTTGTTATAGGTCCAGCAGAGGCTTGTACAGAGTGGGCAGATACAGTCAGTCAGTCTGCCAGTGCAGACCAACACAAGTCTGACCATGCCCTTTTACAGCAACCCCATGATGTTCTCTCAGACCAACACAAGACCTCTGCAGGATGCAAACCAAAGACACATAGAAAACGAGTTCAACCAAGATGGACAACTACGGTGAGAAAGCACATTATGTTTCTTTAAAATGGTCCTCACATGATCATCACTATTTAGGTTAGCTGTGACACCAGCCCAATAAATTTAGCGTAGAAATGCATTTCCTAGTTAAAGGCCTACAACGACTTTTTGGTAAGTTGGCCTGTTGGTCAATTTACCTCAAGAATCACTCAAGGAATCTTCTACTCATCAGCATTAAGGAAAGTCCAAGGAAACCCTTTCAAAAGAGGGATCAGATTGACTTCAGAGAGTGAATAGTCCCTTAATGAAAACTGTGTTTCTCATCTGTTACACTGCTACTATGTAATTTGCAGATCAGGGAAAAGGTCAAGGAGCACATATCATACGCTTTGAGTTTTCTTGTTCATTGTAGAGTCTGATTTCCAGCTCTTCTTTTCTGCAGCATGCTTCTCAATCAGCCAATGCAGACCCTGGTTCCCACTAGCAGTGTAACCTCCCAGCCTTCCCAGTGCAACACCGGCATCCCACAAATCAAGTGAGTACTGTGTGATGGGCTGGATGTACCCTACACAGACACATAAGTATCAGATTTTCTAATCACATCACAATCACACAATCACATTTTTAGAATCAGTTGTGTGTCAAATCTGACACAGAACTGATATTTGGCCATGCGATTTTCTTTTTGTATACTTTCTTATGTTACAAGATAATCTAAAAATGTGATTAGTTTTGTCTGAGATCTAAACCAAGTACTCTATTCCATAAATTGCAAATGATCTATCAAGGTGAAGATGTAATCCAAGTATGTTTTTATGAATGAAGCTGACACACAATCTAATCTGTGCTATAAATCATTGATGATGACTCAATCACACTATTTACTATCTAGTAAATAGTGTGCATTGCTGTGCCGAGCTATCAGAAGACTGAACTTTGATACTTGGTGCTCCTGTGTAAATGTAGCCCTTGTGTTTGTTTGTGTGAGGCTTTAAAATGAGAGATTGCTCTTTGTGTACCTGACCTGTTGATTGTGACATCTACACAGATATACCTTGGAGCAGCAGATGATTTCCCCTTCGTTCCCCATGCAGCAGGTCAACTGCAACGCCGTCCTCGTCCCCTCTCCGGTCTTCACATCCCCCATCATGATCCCACACAACAGCTTCATTACACACCAGTCCCAGCCAGCCTACCACACTCAGCCTCAGGCTTCCCAGCACTCCCTGCAGCTACAGCAGCCCCAGCAGTTCTTTCAGGTACAACACCTATACAACACAACAACACAGCAGTTGTTAGGCCAACTGTGTGTAAACTATTTTCTAAAAGCATATTTTCCTCCTAACCTTAGTAATTTGTGAAGGAACTTTGTATAATGCTGCTCACATAAGTGTCGTTACCCAAAGCTTTATATTTCGTAACTGAATCTCTGGTTACCACAGCAGCGACTCACTGCACGATTCCCGCAGACTTTGCAGAGATTACTTTTATTTTGAAATATCTGAAAAACTCAGATTCATACAAAAGCTGCAATACACTCTAAATTCATTAGACATTAGATCATGTTATACTTAATTTTGTTCTCCAGACCTGTTATTCTTTATTTTCTTTGGCCAGTAGCAACAAAGCTTACAGATAACTAGTGTTAGCCTGGTGGATAGCACTGTTTCTAGTCCTAAATCCTGACATCCTTCTCTTTCAATATTGTATCGATTTATTTTGATATATCCACAATCACATCTTACTTGCCAACCCTCCCCTTTCCTGGGAGGCTTGTTCTCAAGTCACCAGAATGTAGGAAATAAGGCCTTACAGTATTAAAGCATTGCATTTTTTATAATCGCTAGAAGATGGGTCATAGTGACACATTGCTCTGCTCACCTCTTTTCAAACAGGTCCATCTTAGATGAGTTGCATTTAGTGCCAGAACAGATGGTGTGTTTTTCACCGGAAATCCCACATCACCTCTGACAAGCCAATCAATGTATTTGCAGCATCTGTGGTCCCTGGTGCATACTTTGTTTTTCCTGTGGGTGCACAGTGTGTCTGTAGACCCATCTGCAGGCATGGCAGACAACCTATGCAGCTGTGCGACCGTTGCCCTTCAAGTATAAATTAAGTATAAATGAATGCACCTCAGTCAAGGATTAGGTGGCCATTCAGGAATGATTTGGCGATAAAACTTCCTGAAGGGGATTTTGGCAGCTGGAAACAGTACCTTTGTCACTCATATACTCCATTCTTTTATGTCCACAGATGCAGACTCAAGGACTTCTACACAGTGGATCTATTCCAGCATTCTTACATACCACTAATGTCCCACAGCAAAGTACTGTGGGATATATCCAACAGCAACCACAGTCACAGCAACTGGCACAAGCACAACAGCAACAGCCACAACAGCAACAAAGGCAACATTCCCAAAACCAGACTGGCAGTGTTTCAGACTTCCGAAATATGCTCACTCGGTAACCCTGTGGACTCGGCGAGAGCACTGAGATTTCCTTCAATATTGTCACAGTTTTGGTGACATGCTGTGGCATTTGGAAGAGACTAAGTCATACTTGACATCATGCTCTGTGTTCTTTGCTGTAAGCCAAAGTGGCTTTGTTTCTACAGCAAAAAGTCCATCTTAGATGAGTTGAGTCCATCTTAGATGAATGCTTGAAAGAGTAAGACTGCTTGCTGTGACCTTACTCTTGATAAGAAGCCACCCATCCAGACAAAGCTGGGTTGTACACCATTGGAGAGAACAACAAGCAGAGACTGCTTTGACATGGTGTAACCTCACAGGATCCAAGGAGATGGCTCTGTTTACTGAAGTGCTGGGCCTTCATCACTGGCCCACGTCGCTCTCAATCAATGACACTGCTGGAACAGAGGATTATCACAGCTCTTAAGGAAACAGTACTTTCATGTGTTTACATGCAGGAGTTTTTCAACAAAGAGGGTGTCTTTAATAGTCTGCTTGCACTTTGGTACCATCCCCTATCCAAAAGTAAAATAGCTGTTAGTCCATACATGAAAATTATATTTCCTCACAAATAGAAGGTTAATACTGGGGTTCTTTTGAAGCCTTGAACATAACACCATCATCACCCCATCTGCCCAGATTTTTGGGCTCCACTGAAAATGGTTCATCTCATAAAGGGATTTGTGTAACTGGGGACTCGCCATAAATGTCTGTTTCAATTGCTAGGAATCAGATGTTACTCCCGTTTTGCCCTGAAGCCAATGATTTGCTTGCAGGTATGTCGATAAGTATCACATTGCTGGTGAGGTCACTGGAGAGGGGCTTTAATGTTCAACATGCAATGGTGAGATGACCATCATATCCATAGTCAAACAAGTTTGATGAGAATTTAGATGTTATGTGCTACACTGGGGCAATATTTTCTAATTATTGGCAACTTCTATCTAGATTTTTAAAGCCTCAATCTGGAACTGAGAAGGGGTGCCATGGCTTTCCTACCACCTCCATTGAGAATGACAACGAAGCTCTGATGCTAAGCTTTTGAGGGCTTTTGTTGAGCTCTACAGTAGTGAGATACAGGTTACCAGAAGGGGTAAAAATGTGCCTTTAACGACCATGGTACTTTCATGGTGTGGTTCGATGGTTTTGTCTGATTACGGCTTTAAAAATCCAGCTCAGGTCCATTTGAAATATAAAGTTATATTTTCATAGGTCATAATTTATTGTTTTCCACATCAGATCTGAACGAGAACGAGAGACATCTAGATTTATATTGGATATATGTGTCACTGTTGGATGCTTTTTGCAACTTTTCCATTCCCAATCAGTAAATTGTTTAAAATCACTCTTAATTACTGTTATAATGGTATCTAATGATATTCATTTACCTATTTACTGAAACCTTTACAAAAACATTTCATGATGATTATTTGTTAACCATAGTTTTCAAACAAGATGTATGGGAAATGAGAAAGTCATTTTATACACAACATAGTATCTTGGTTTTCTGTATTCATTCAGGCATTGAAAGATCAACACTCTGGTCTTAATGTCTTAACCCTCTTAGTTGCTGTTCCTGGTAGAATGCAAACTGTTTGCCACCTCTTTTTCTCGGGGGTTTAAGTTTTTACTTGCGCTCTGTCTTCTGAAGAACACCTACAGTCATTGGTGATTCAAATGAGAGAGTGGGGATCGCTCATTGTAGTTTTCCACACGTCAATACAACAAATTGCTACAGAAATACAAGGCACATGCTGAAATTAATACCTTAGAAACTCTGGCCTGCTGTCCAGAGGTTTCTGAGCAGTATTGCCCAATTATATCTATATTTATGGTTAAATCACTCTTTCATTTTGCTTCTTTGGCATGCAAGTAGGCCGATTTCACAATGTAGTAGTCACAGTGATTATCTCTTCTCCCATTAACCTTTTAAACACAGCAAACTTCAAAGTGGATAAAATAAGTTTGGACCCCCTATAATTAAGTTAGCACCCCTAGCCAATCTCAAGTTAGGAGTGGAAACCCTTCAGTCAGTTTACATTTGTCAGTCAAAGGACATGCTGACAGGCTACAACTACCGGTAATATCATAACACTCTACTGAACATGTAAAGGCTGTACAGATGGGGTGAGGTGGGCAAACCATTCTTTGTCAAATAAGTGAAAACAGAGTAAACGAAACATTTCATCTTACCATGAAATGAGATCTCAAACAAAAACTACCAATTGCCAACAGCAGCACTCGTGAATTGTTCCATTTACCCAACCACAGTAGCCTCCACTAGTTAGCCTCCATTATTTTATAGAATATCAAGGTAACTGCTGCATGATTAAGAAAGCACATCATTCAATTAGTTTGTTCATACAGCTGAAATGTTCTCAGGTTATTTGAAGAAGCAGTCCTCTCAGTATTTCATTTGGCTAAAAACTTGTTCTTTGCACAATATGCTGGTTGCATTTGTTTTTATTTGACACTTATTCATCTTTTCAGTCCATCAGATCTGTTTATGTGAGCGACTGTTGCTGCATGTTGGTTTAGCTATGAGAACTTTATTGCAACATCTGTGCAACTGCATGTCAGTCCTTATAACTGCACCCCAAACTTAACAGTCATTTCCAAGTTGATTATAAAGGTTAGCACAGGACAGCTCAGTTGGTAGAGCATGAGACTCTCAGTCTCAGGGTCGTGGGTTCAATCCTCACGTAGTGTAAAACTGTAACTTGTAAGTTGCTTTGGATAAAAGCGTCTGCTAAATGACTAATGTAATTTTTTTACCAAAGATTGGTTGTACTAATGTCTTCTGATTGTAGTCTTGTTGCTCTAATTGCACCTGTTTGCCCAGGCTTTCTTCAAAATACATTAGTGCAGCAATCTCAGAAGACAGTAGTGTGATAATCTGCGATTACAATAGTAAACAAAATAAAAGTGTAGCTGTACAGCCTGATTAGCAGTTGAACGGCTCGTATTGGTTATGGTATCGTGACACCTGACTTAGGGAACCATTTCTGTAAAGAAAATACACCTTACACACCAGAGAACTGTATGGTTTAAACTCTGACTTATACACTTGTTTCCTGGGTTACATAGTTGTGCACAAATAGTTCAGTAGGAAATGGCTTTTCTGAAATTCTCACTTTGGAACATACAATTATGCTACACTTGATAAAAACAACCCTTAATGGCCGACATGGTTTGGTCTAACGTCTTGGCCACCTCAGCTTCAGACGTTGAAGTTAGCTAGGTACCGCTTAGTCTGTCGTCGTCACTTTCAAGACTGGTGCTGTTCATATTGGTTGAAGACTTTCAGCATGTACGCTCAGTGTCGTTTTACACTTTGAAAACAAGAATGTTAATTTATACTGTTTAAATGTGTCAGAACAGATGTACTGTATATAGATGTAAATTATATGGAAATATTTTTTTATGAAAATATCTTTCAACATTCCTTCAACCATTAATATCAGCAGTATCTTTTCTAAGGTACAAGTTGTGTCCACTAAAGAATCTATTCGAATGACTACAGCTCTTACAAGCATGACGCCAGGAATTGGTATAGAATGGGCCGTGGTCGTTCAAATAGAAACGTTTGGCCTCCAGTCCAGCCTCATCTAAGCTTTTCTCAGTGATGTGTTGTTTCAGAAGTACACTTTTGGTCATTTTTGATAGCAGTGCATATTGTCACCTCTATTTAATGTCTCCAATTCAGGTATTTTGAGACAAATCTTTAAGCAAAAAAAGTACAACTAGCTGCCAAAATGAAGTAAAACAATGAGTATATGAGGAATTCAAAATCTATTGAAATCAGGTGGAGTGCCACTCGTTGTAGAGAAAAAAGTCAATTCCAACAAATACAGTCGTTTTGAGCGACCCTCATCCTCTGGCTGGACATTTCTATCCTAATGGCAGTGCTCTCTTCCAGGCAGGGCACAAGCGGTCCATGAATGGTGTGATGAGAATGGAAGCCTCCCATGACGTCCACCCTACTGACCCCTTCAAAGAATACATTTTGAATTCTTGTTGGTTATTTGTCCTTATTATTTTCATGTCCCTATTTCCTTACTTCCTAGCATTGTTAGTATTTCTCATTGAAACCAAGGGGCACGGCTAGCATCAGGCTACAGCTTATTATGCCCTTTGGTTTCAGTCAGAGAATGCTAATAATAGGGAACCTGAGAGACAGTTGCAGAACGTGTAGTGACGTGTCCGGTGGTAACAAAAACAAAGAAAATCTAAACATCAAGGTCCCTTTAAGGGGGAGATTCTGGAGCCCCGGTGATATGTATCTCACACACACACAAATATATATGTGTGTGTGTAATAATGGGATTTCTTGTGGCAGAATGTTGTTGTATCCCTCTAACAGAGTTCCAGACCTTTGTAGACTTGATGCCAGGATGCAGTAAAGCTGTTGTGGTTGCTCGGGGCCATATTAAGGCACTTAATTTTGTTTCCTTGATTTTGGCAGTTACCTTTTATCTTTAAAAGGTCATTCAATCAAAATTGACTCAAGCTGTTATTCTGCAAAAACGGACATTTTCCTATTTTTTCTAGTTTTGAGTTACTTCCTATTAACAAAGGAAATTGCAATCCAATATCATTCATCAAATTGAGTTGTCTCAGATGGTTGAAAGATACCTATACCTATATTAAACATCTGCATTTTCCCTAAATTCTACATGTTTGATATAACAACAAGAAAATCTTTCACACAGATTATGGAATGCAAGTAAAAGATGCCATAGGATTATATTTTCATTTGAGTTCATTCTAAACCCATTCAACTACTGAAAAAGAAAAAATCTTGCAAAATTTTAGGAAAATGCCTACTTTTGCAAAATAACCTGTCAGAGACAGTGGAATTCCCTCTTAAGGTTGGTCTCCATCTAAGTGCATCATACTAAAATATTTTCTCAGTCCATGCCCGTAAGCAAATGACCATATCATCTTGTTAATTGCCTTGTGAAGCTGGTTGAAGACAATGCCCGCTAATTCAACTCACCGGTGAGTGAATCATGTTCTAATAGTTTATGCATTGTGCTCTGTGGGTTAAGCCCCAGACAAACCACCCCTTCTCCACCAGATGTTTGTCAAGAGTTTGAGCTGTTTTTGAGCCACTGCTTAATAGGTGTATTGCTTCAGTTGCCCACGTGTTCACTGATGTGTATTTGTTTATTGTAAATTCTACATTAAATCAAATGGTACTGTTTTTCTCTGTAGTTGAGTTATAATGCTCTCCCAAGCAGTAGTTGCCGCACTTTTTATTTCAGAATGCTTTTTTTTTTTCTCCATGGATTTTTCCATCAAGTGTCAATCTTTTTGAAGGTGTATGTGATTCAAATCATTTAGTTGATCTCTGAAACAGTGACTGCCAACTTGGGTATGAGAGTGGGAAGTCAAATCAATGCTTTCTGTATAAAAATTGCCAGGGTATGAACAAAACAGACCTGGTACAACAGCCATTTCTGCAGTTTCAGTGCAGAAACAAACAATGAATATATTGTATAATAGAATGTACAAACGTTTAGAATATATAGTTGTTTATTTTATATGTCTCATAGATTGCATATATATGTTACATGATTTTAAAATTAAAGTAATTTTGTAACAGATAATGAAGTGTCTTATTAGAGGAGGTGAGGCTTTCTTTTGCGTTCAAGGTGGTGTTGCACAGTCACTTGTATGGCTTGTTTTTTTCTGTATTTACCATCAAAATAAGCTTTAAAATATTGTTAATATTGTTTTAAAAGAAATTAATAAATATGTTTACATTCTAAAATATCTTGGATATTAATTATGTTATACTCAATTATTTATAAATCAATCTGGATATTGTGAAATATTTGAAAATAAATATTTTTAAACATATGCATTGCTATTCATTATGTACAGACTAGTTTCTCAACTGTGTGGTCTTGATCAGAACAATGGAACAAAGCACATCTTCACATCAGAAAACCATGCTAGTATCAATCAATGCCTAAGGTTACTAATCAAAAGAAAAAACTCAAGCGCAAACTGGATATGAGTGAATAAAAAAAGTTTGTTTTCAGAATACATAGCAATACATTTTCGACCAGGCAACAAGACAGACAATTAGCACTTTTTGAAACATTTTCATGTTTTATCTATATATTGTTTTTGCTATGTGGAAACATACAGTGAGTTGGATCATTTGAGTGATTCCAAACACCATTACTTGTCTCTTCTAGGCTTTGCACAACAAACTTTTAAGTATTTATTTTTTTAATTCAAACTTTGGTGAATGGCCAGATTTTTACTCATGTCACAGTGACTGATTTGATTGTAACTGTCCAAACTATTCTTTCCTGAAGATGTTGAGCAAGTCAAGGCTTCTTGGTTTGGAGGAGCTGAAGCCGCCAGTGAATTGACACCTGTCCCTCTTCTTGTAGCCTAAAGCACATCTGTGTCAGACACTGTCAATGCTACAGGTATGTTATTGGACCTAGTAACTTTGTCTAATGCAAGCACAGTAAAGCTACTTTAAAAAACAGAATAAACTCAATTACTGTTGATGTGATACATGTGTAATTTGATATATTTCAGTGTTTGAATAGAACATAAAATATAATTTACTCATCTCCAAAAGTTGAAAGTACAATTAAAACATAGAATCAGTGAAATTACAAATGTCAATTTGTCAATTTTGTCAATACTAATTCCTTAGTACTCAACACTTGCACTCTTCTAACATCTAAACCAAAGAAAAATCTGGCACTCTGTAGACTTTGTTGATCAGGACTTCCACTTGATCTCCACCCAGATGACAGAGGTCCAGGATGCACACAAAATGTGTATCTTCTAGCTCCTTGGCAGTCACCAAGACTTCCTCTGCAAAAAAAAAAAAAATAAAAAATAGACACTGTACTGTCTGACTTAATTAAGAATACATGGTTCATCTGGCTGAAAAAGAAATGTTCTGCACTTAGAAGTATATGAGTCCACTTGAAAAGCAAAAAAGCATGGAGCATTTGCCAAGGCCAAACTATCAGTGAATGTGTGGTGGCTACCTGGCTCAGGAAGCATCACTTCACTCTGGCTCACTGGGTCACTGAGAGGGCAGAGGAAGCCTGAAGAAAGGCAGGACAGCATTGTGTTGCCATGGGGCTCCTGAGGAAGACCTACAGCTCTGGGGTCCCCGGACCACACAACAGGAAAAAATGCAGCATCTATGGCTATCTGCTTGTTTATGCCTGTCAAAATAATCGAAATGAGGGATGGTGACACTTAGTGATATTAACAATAATCACCATCATGCTTTCTAAACAATGAATAATAAATAATACAAGAAACAATACAAATTATGCCATACATTAATATGTAATAGGATTACATAAAAGTAAAACAGGAAAATAAAAACATATGCCATTTGTAAAGATGACTCTGATTTTGCAAATCTAAGTGCCTCATTCATTCATGGCATTTTAAAGTGCCAAGTAATATCTTGTGCCATGCCTTGTCAGCTGAAAGAAGCCATTACAATAGTCAAGGCATTGTCTTGTCTGGCTAAAATTCTGGAAAGCTTAGTAAATGAACAATTGAAGACTAACTAGGAAAACTTCCCGTCAACCTGGATTCAGGGATGGGCATAGTACTATCATTGGCACCTCTTTGGTTTGACAGTCAACACTGTGTCACTCTATTTATTGATTCTTTATCTATTTTTTGATACGGTTGATCATTGATGGCTTGCTTTTAAGTAGTCTGTGACATATTTGTCTTGACTCTCACGCTCTAAACTGGTTTAAAAACTACCTGTCTGATCGTTTCAGGTTTATAAAGTTGGGTGACTTTTGTTCTGAGTTTCTAAGCGTTGCCAAATGTGTACCCTGGGGTTCAACAATGGGCTCAATTTTCTTCAGTGTTTAATGTCTCAGTAATAACTGACTAACGTACATCTTTATGTGGATGACACAGTCCTGTGTTATGCCAATTCTGCCTTTTTAAAAATCCTTATAAGCCTCAAACTTGTGCAAAACACCCAAAAGATGCATGACGCTAAATGCACGCTGCTTTCCCGAGCAAAAAACACTGATAACTCCATTCTCCAGATTTGCACTTTAGATGGTACTCCTTGAGAAAGTCCCTCATTATAAATACTTGGGCATCTTGAATGACAAATTTCCGATTTATAGATTTATAACTGGTGATAACTATAGCACTCATTGTGTCTTGTATGGAAAAACACACTGGCCATCTCTCTATGTTAGAGGTGACCAGCACCTTTATTTGTTTGTGTATAAAGCCATTCTCCACTAATGACCTCCTTATTTAGTATCGTTAATCTAGTCCAGAGATAGTAGAGTGATTAAAAGGTTAAAAACTTTTCAGGAAGGCAGACATCAGGAGGACGGGCTAAACAGATGCCAAACAAGAAACTTAAATATTAACTTAAATGACAGGACCAACAAATCAAAACCACTGAAACTATCTGTCAATGAAAGCATTTGTTGTCTATCACAGATATTTGTAATTCTCTCAATGAAATACTATTTTACCCAATATTGTTGTTTGGTAGTATCCAGGGCAAACCACTGGTGGGATGGCATCAGTGGACTGTTCTGGCGTCCACTGGGAAGGGTGGGGGTTACTCCACTGCAGGAGATGGTTCTTTTCATCAAATGTGAACCTCTGAGAAATGCTGTCTTGGTACAGACCACCTTGACATACATGTTCAGACACTTCCTGTTGTTGCTTTGGCCAACCATTGCTTTCCCAAGATAATCGATCACAGTCTGGTGGAAACAAATACATCAATGCCTCCTGCGCTTGAACAAAAGCAAAGCAGTGACATAGTTATTAAAACACAGTAAAGGCTGACAGTATAATTCATTATCAGATGACATACCAGAGTAAACCTGCGGTGCAACTGATGTGCCTTGATTTAAATTTTGCTGTTGTAGAGCATATTCCTCATTCTGCTCCTCCTCTGACTCAGAATCACCGTCCTCTTCCTGGTCTTGTCCATCCACCACATAATCATGACCAGCCATCCTGTGGGTGAGCACACATAAAGCTTGAGCTTAAATGGTTTACTCACTGCTATTACCTAATGAATCTTCATTACCTTTTAGTTTGCATTTTAGCACGAGTCATGTAGGACCGCTGGGCTCCTCTGAAAAACATGTTTTTATTTTGGATTTGTAATAGCATTTAAGTCATGCACAAAAGGAATTAAATGTAGGCATTCAAATGTAAGAAACAAAGCACAGAATTGTCAGAATCCTCAGCAGTACAATTAGTGTTTCAATGTCAAGCTTACACATTCATAAGAAGAAACTCACAATTTACCTCATTTTAAGTCTTCTTTTTCTTTTGCTAGTTGTGATCTTCTCACCAGAGGGTGATGTTTCCCTGGTTGTCAAAGTCTCTGTCAGCTCGACTGTCCTTTGATCAATGTGTGTGTCTGGCACAGCTTTCTCAGGTATATCAACAGAAAGATCTGGCACCTGTAGGGAACTAGTTGTTTTATTTTCCAATTATATTGGTCATTGTTACTAGAAAGATGTTTTGAAATCATCACATACTATTACTATACTATACTGTTACTATAAATGCTGATCTCTATACCTGTTCTTTGTCTATTCCTTGTAACTCTGTGTTTTTGGGGTATTTCAGGTATCGCACAGCCATGATCTGTCCTTGAATTGCAAGTCTTTTACGCTCCCTATATTGCAAGGATTCTAACTCCCTCTTCAGGTCAGCTGCAGCAACCAGAGGAATCTGTGCTGGAAGATGAAGTATATATTCAATCAAACACCCTAAAATTCATTAAAGCAGAGAAAAGGCCAAACAATCTAAAATAGGCAATCAAGCAAAGTAAAAAATACAAAACACAGATTATAACCAATCCAATAAAATCAAGTAAAACAAAGTCTGTAAATATGAGTTATGAAATATATACTTAAAATATACAGGTCATTTCATTGTCCAGACACCCTGGTAAAGAAAAAAGCCTGATTACCTTTTGTTTTTAGGATAGACATTTGTCACATTTTGTTGTGCTGCAAAATCATTTTAAAAATGCTTGTAATTAAATGAGCTGTAATGAACATATAACATACTCTCAGTATGTTAGTAATTAACAAGTAATATATAGAGCACTGGATCCTTAACGTATATCATTTTCCCTTTTATCTTACTTACTTATTTAAGTAATTTGAAACACTGAACTGCCAATGCTTAGCACAGTAGTTCATAACTGGTTTTGGACCCCAAAATGCCCTTGACTCTTATTTGATGTATCTTTAAGATACAGATAGTGCAGGTGTCAATTTCTTCTGGCATATGTCTCATCTGGACTGTACACTACATGTAATATATGCTAAAACAAACCCAATACACATCCACCGTCTGTATCTTGGGTTATACACACAGGAGGATGATGACTATTTTATTTGAAACCTCAAACAATGGACTTTCCTGCAAAAGAATACGCCTCATTATGGCTGAGTACTGAAGTAGAGTCCATAGTTAAGTTCAATCATCATTCCATGCTTTGAAATGAGCAAAAGGAAAACTGGTCATTTTTCTCAAGAATGTGTTTTCCACATTGAGATGAGAAAAATGATGTCTCACACAAAAACTTTAATACATGCATTTTAAAAGAATATTTTGTAGCTCAATAAAATGACAGAAAAGCCAATGCATGTGAATACTTTGAGGCTACAAAGAGGCTGGAGAAAACTGTTCTCCTGTGAAGCCATACTGGCTTTATTCATCTTACTTGAGTCATCTGCCATTGACTGGGTGAAGATTCGCGGGGCGTGAGGGAAGCAATACTGGCCGCCAACAACAGTCTTCTGGAGTACGATGTTGTCTTTCAGAGTTTTGGTCCACTGAATGAAGCTCTTCACCCTGGGGTCAGACACGTAGGGCTGACCTTTGTGGTAGCCTGTTGTACAGATATATGAGACAATACTACACAGACAATGTTACCCCATACGTGCAGTTTGATTATCAGGCACTTAGCATTACTTACCTGTAATGAACATCTCTGTCTCACAGCTGCTTGTGAGGTAGGGTAATGAGCCTTCCACTTGACACACCCTCATTTGAGTGCAAACCAGGTAGGTCACTGTGGAAGAGATTATGAATCTGTAAATAAACTCTGCTTTGCTGGTAACATTTACACAGGTATAAAAGCAGAAACAAGTTTGGCAGCTGAGCTATCAGATTTGAGTGGATAGTGCGCAGAAATGTTGACTTACTTGGGCATATTTGATTGAAAATTTCTGGTTGAGAGGAGGAAAAAATCTCTAGGATGAAAGGATGGTTAGATGTTCCATCGACTGCATGGACCCAACGATAAGTCCAATATTTTTCTGGACCTAAAGCAGAAAAACATGGTCTATCACCAATAAATAAAGCAGAATAAAGAAGAAAATCAATAGCTTGCTTTTCTATGATTATCACCAATAAATAATTTCTAATGTATACACTGAAATATGAACAGCATTTCTTACCCTTGTTCCCTTTACTCCTAACTCTCTCAACACGACCTACAAATGTTACCAAACCAATGACATCACATGCTGATTTGTTGGCTAAATTCTCCAACTCTGATCTGTAAGAAACAGACATTAACATTAAGTAGTGACACCTTTTGACTGACTCCAGCACAGTATGCACACCTCAACTACTAGATGAATGAGATTAAGGAAAAACATAAAGGGGTAAAACAGGCCTACTCTTTACCTAGAGGTGAACTGGTAGGCAACCTCAGGCAAAGCCCACTGAGAAAGAACACTCTTTGGCGAGACCACAGTGACGACTGAAACTGGGTTTCGAGGATTCAGGCAGATTTCTGGGGGAAATAGAAATGAACACTACAATGTAGGAATGTGTATGTTTATTGGTGGAGGTGGGGGTTGTCCACCAGTCCTTTCAGATTCTCAATATTTTTCCAAGCTTTCCCATACTTGTTGTGCCATTTTCATACTTTCCATGAATTTTTAGACCTGCGTAGGAACGCTGTACCAAGTACAGAATTCCAACAATCCAAATTGTCACAAATGTTTTGTCGTTAGAGCATAGTTGGCTCATTTTAACTGATTTATTTTGGATGTCTGAAGGGTGGATAAACAAGGTTCTACTGTAAGACAATGACACTTTCCATTTAGGCAAATTTGGTGGAAATGTTGTACATTACTGGATAATTTCACAGATATACAGATATACACCGATCAGCCTAAACATTAAAACCACCTGCCTAATATTGTGTAGGTCCCCCTCGTGCCGCCAAAACAGCTCTGACCCTTCGAGGCATGGACTCCACAAGACCTCTGAAGGTGTCCTGTGGTATCTGGCACCAAGACGTTAGCAGCAGATCCTTAAAGTCCTGTAAGTTGCGAGGTGGGGCCTCCATGGATCGGACTTGTTTTTCCAGCACATCCCACAGATGCTGGATCGGATTGAGATCTGAGGAATTTGGAGGCCAAGTCAACAACTTGAACTCTTTTTCATATTTCTCAAACCATTCCTGGACAATTTTTGCCGTGTGGCAGGGTGCATTGTCCTGCTGAAAGAGACCACTGCCATCAAGGATTACCGTTGCCATGAAGGGGTGTACTTGGTCTGCAACAATGTTTAGGTAGGTGGTACATGTCAAAGTAACATCGGCATGAAAGCCAGGACCCAAGGTTTCCCAGCAGAACATCGCCTAGACCATCACACTGCCTCCGCCGGCTTGCCTTCTTCCCATAGTGCATCCTGGTGCCATCTCTTCCCCAGGTAAACGATGCACACGCACCCGGCCGTCCACATGATGTAAAAGAAAACGTGATTCATCAGACCAGGCCACCTTCTTCCATTGCTCCATGGTCCAGTTCTGACGCTCACATGCCCATTTTTGGCGCTTTCAGGGGTGGACAGGGGTCAGCATGGGCACTCTGACCGCTCTGTGGTTCTGATCTGACACCTTTCTATCATAGCCAGCATTAACTTTTTCAGCAATTTGTGCTACAGTAGCTCTTCTGTGGGATCAGACCAGACGGGCTAGCCTTC